>JARGXW010000120.1:0-289982 GCA_029204085.1 Mycena sp. CBHHK59/15
AGCTGCGACATCTCCTTTCAACAACCCTCCCTCGCAGACGTCATTCCTATCGGCGCAACCCACAGGTTACCCAGGTTCTCAGCCATTGCAAGCGCAGCCCACCGGTTTCCCTGCTCAACAACCATTGGCATTCCAGCCAACTGGCGCTCCCTTCGGAGGATTCAACGGCCCTTCTTTTCAGAACAACAACAGATTTGTCCAGAGCAGTTCGTCTTGGATTGAGGTCTTTCCATGTTCCCTAACCCTGTCTACAGATCCCACTGGTTTCGGTCAGTCCCCGTTCAATAACGGTCAGCCGGCGTTCAATAACAGCCAATCGCCATTCAACAATCCCTCACCGTTCAACAATCCATCACCGTTCAACAAACCGTCGCAATTCAACAACGGCAACGGATTCTCGTCTCCTCCGCCTGTCCCACCACTCTCTTCTTCAGTCTCCAATACCAACACAACTCCCGCCAATATCTTCGCGCAAATGAAATCTGGCACTTTCGGAGCTGAAGACAACGCTCCCCAGCCTTCAGGTTGGTCACCTTTTTGTTGTTCGCGATTCCAGTCGTCTAAACTCATTTCCATCCAGACCGATATGATTCTCTTAGGCCCAATCGTATGCATCATTTATCTTCCTCGCTTCACAATACTAACTCTTCTCCAGCGCTGGTAGCACAGGCCACTGGCTGGGGAGGCGGGTACCAAGGCGGATATTCAGCCTACCACTGATCTGTGTCTACTAAATATTATTATCCAGATGCGGGGATTATACAGGAGTGAATATAATATAACCCTAACCCTATGCTACCTGACCAGGGTCAATGATACCCTGAGCAATGCCCACTCGGGTAAAGTAAGTTTTTGAGATTCTGTCGGATATCTGGACCGACATCTCGGCTGAGGAGATCTGCAACTAGGGGGTAAATCGCTGGCAAATATCTCCCAAACTGTTGCAGCAAGTCAGTAGGCAATTATATGAGCAAGATCTCAACCCACTGCTTTGTCATCAAATCGACAGAAACCGTTCAGTATCTCGCCAACGACAGGCGTCCAAGCAATGATGTTCTTCCCTTGCGTATCGGCACGCAGTTTGTTGTAGTCTTGCAAAACTCCGAGGCCCAACCTGAATCAGAGCTTGAGGTAAATGACTAGAAAATCTCGAAGATATACGTACGGCATTAACCGATCAGCAATTTGTGGACGAGCAGCTTGGTGCTCTGGACGACAATCATAATACATGCGCAGTAAGATGTGGACCAATGTCGAGGCGCTGCTTGATTCCTGCTTCAGCAGATTCGGGAGATGCTTCATGAATCCTGTCCAGTAGAGTTAGCTTTGTGCAACTGGGTGATACTGGGATGCACGTGAACGCACCAACTTTCCACAGCCCAGTCCTCAGCTCCTTGTCGTCATTGAACATCGCGCAAATTGGTAGCTGTGGTCAAGGACACCCATTAACCGTAACAGATGCTCTGGCGGTATCGTATTGTAGACCTCGTCATTTCGAAGCAAGTCGTTGGTTGTTTCTATAAGGAGCAATTGTAGAACACATTTGACGATTATTTGCTTGAAAATTCGCCGGCGGTCAGCGCTCGACGTTTTCGCGTCGGGCCGCGGTTGTTCGCCATTGGGTGATAATGGTGCCGGCAAAATTGTCTGTCCATTGAGCTCTGGAGGCCAAGGTCATGGGGTGTGTCAAGACAGGAATTATTTACGACTTGCCTGAGGTCTCGGACAGTTCTGGGCTAGTGCCATCAATTTCGACTCTGAGACTCTCGTCAAAGAGTTGATGCGGTGTCGTAGTCTTGAATAGCTTCACGAATGTCATAGCTACACGTTCCCACCGTGCCGCACTGAGCTTGGCTACGTTGCTCTCTAAAAGCTGTTGCAAGCACGACGTTCCTATCCGCGCCAATGTGTCGTTTTCTAGACACATATGAATACTGCTTCGAGCGGAGAGTACAGAACATACCTTGGCATATGCACACACAGAGCAGATCAAGGAGGCCATCTAAGAACCTCTCCAAGATGTCGAAGTAGAAAGTATACAGGTCAATGAGATCACGAAGAGCCTGGATCATCGTGGTTGACAGCCAAACACTCATGTCCTCCTGAGTGCTGAATCGCGACACATCTTGACTCGACTTCAAGACAGCAAATATGGGGAATAGAAGCTCCTGGCAGACGGTATCCCAAAATTCTACAGGATACGTCGAACCATAAGTCTTGAGGGTCATGAAGAGAGAATCCAGTGCACTATAATGATTCAGAAGAACGCAAACTGTAGGAGCAACAAAAATTACAGCCGCCGGACCTCCAGATCTTCACCGTTCATGATGATGTCGTAGAAGCCGAAAAGTACTGGATACCAGTATTTGATCATGTTGTCATCCATGGGCGTGTTCGGAGATGCGGCTTGGGCTGTCCAAGAACACTCGGGGCAATCTAGCATGACGGGTATGACACCACGGAGCATGGCTATAGCCAGTAGACTGATTTTCTGGTACTTGCTCACTTTACAGAAATCTGTGATGCAGACAGTTAGATCGGCAAATGCGCCGTGACGGACAATTGCAGAGAAGTGATCCTTGTTGAGACGGGTGACGATCTCGAAAGCAGAAGTCGCGATCCGCTCTACTAGACAATCAATAAACCATGCCAGAACACGATCTTTAGCACAAACCAGTAAGGACCTTCGAAGCAGCTTGGAACACTCCAAACATCGTACGCCAACCGGAGCGCATATTTTGCACTCGCGCTTGTATCATTTGCTGCAGACACTGCAATACCTATGTGAAGCAGTCAGAATCCGCACCTCGCGAAAGTAGTGTCCCCTACCATGTCGCGGATATCGGGGTTGGGGTTGTGAATCATCGTGTGTTCGAACGGCTTCAAAAAATCCTTCTGAAATTTGAAATGTGGTAATTCTTCTTTCTCGAGAAATCTCATCGCAAGTTGGCGGAGAGAATCCAGAGCGAAGAAGCCGACATGAGGATTGTTGTGGCAGCACACCTGAGAGGAATCGTCAAACAAAGTCGTTCGAAGAGCACAGGGAACAGAATTACTTGATTGAAATGTTCTCCCAGGATATCCCACAGGTTGGACCATTCGAGACGAATCCGATTCATGTTATAATAGGAGATCTCGACCAGTTTCTGCAAACTGAACAATCGCGGGTGTTGAGAGAGGCCAGATGATTGGATCTCCTCCCAAGAAACATCACTCAGGGCTTGGACAAAGTCCACAATCGCATTCTTGAGGAGAATGGTCAGTAAAGTGACTATATACTACGCACAAATGTACCCCCGACAAGAAGTGACTCAGTGAGAACACCATATCTGTTGCGACGGTGATGTGCGTTGATCTACTCTCGTTGGCCAACTCTTCTGTGGGTAACTTTCGAGCCCGACTGGGGACAAAGAATTCAGCACAACCATTGATAAGCGCATGATTGATTACCCACCCTTTTCTTCCGGAATCGGCTTCAGTGCCACCGCTGATAAGTTGCATGTGCTCCAGCTGGCTCACGCAAGTAAGGACTTCGTGCCAGGATCCCTTGAGATGGTTGCCTTCAGTTACTGCGACGTCCAACAGGGTTTTGATAGCCTCCATGTTCTTTGTCTTCATCTCCCCGAGATTGTTCAAGAACGTAAACTTGGCCAGGGTTGTAACGAATGCGTTGCGCTCCAGCTCGAGGTCAAAGAAGCAAACAATCCGGATAGCACTCTTGAAGCCGTCTAAGCATAACTCCACGACTTCCAAGTCGTCAGTGTCCTGAAGGGGACCCGAAAGACCGGCCAAGAAAGGTATCCAGGCCACTTCAAACATGGGGCGAACATGCACGAAGTGTGACGCGCTGAAGAACTGATCTCCGCCCTTACTTCCCTTGCGTTGCGTCCGCATCATGGTCCTGAACAAAGCCTTCAAACGGCGATGAGAAGGCGCTGGCTCCGGAGTACTGCAAACATACCTCTGTTTTGTTTGCCATGCCGCTGGACTGCAGGACATAGGCCTCCTTTTGGAGATCTCGCCCCACATTCGCGAGCGCGTTGGCGAGACCCGGACCAGTGACAGCTGCACCCACGGCTTCGACCTCGTCCTTCATCCTGATTTCATTCGAGACAATTTCATCAAAGATATCCGACAAAAATTGCTCTGGAAGATCAGCATTGTCGTTGATGCCGCGATTGTTTTTGATGAAATCGGATTTAGTCATTCGCTTTTTGACTTGCGGATTGTAATGGTCCGTGTTGAGCAGGATAACAGAGTAGGCGAGTACATATGCCGTGTCTGTACTTTCGTCTGAGCTCCAACGTCATCTCAGAAGACCATGCACCTACCTGCATTGGCAAAGGGACTCTGCGTGTTGCCATCAATGTAACGCTCAGCAAATTTAAGCATGAAGCGATCGATTTTTTGGGATTCTCCCGGAAGGCGGAAAGATTGCAAAAATAATCGCAGCGCGTCAACAAACGCCAAATCTTTGAATTCAAGAGTGTCCACAAAGGCGTGCATGATAGCAACGTTCTCATCGTCGCTGGAACCGATTTAAAATAACTTGAAAACTGTTGTTGATGCGCTCACCCTTCACCGAGATATTCGCCGATCATGGCTTTGTTCAACCCATCGGTTGACAAAAGGAAATTTGCAACATCTTTAGGAGACTTGCTGGGAATAAATCCAGTATCAATAAGGAATTGGATACCCTGATTTGAAACTTCAGCTGGCGACACTCAATAATGCATAAAGAAAACCTACACGCTTGGGCTTGAAGTTGAACTTCTTGATTCCTTCTAGGAGCGTCGTTTTCTTCTGTTTGGCGCTTTCGAACTTAGTGGGATCGTCCATGAGGTCGGGCGTAGGCTGCCGTAGAGCTTCCACGCTGGTTCCTGCGGAGAGTTTGTCGAGGGAGGTATCAGCTGCCATGGAGTCCCTCCTCACGTCTTCGCCTGGCTGAGATCGCACAGAGGGTGCTGCGAGAGAATCATCGGACATCTTGCCAGCGGCAGTGCCCCAAGCTACGAGAGACCGGAGAACAGCAACAAGACATTCAAGTCCTTGACGTTTTAATTGGTTCTCGGATAAACCCATCACCGATGTGTCCATCGTACCAGAGACAGCTAGAGCCGAAGTACTCAGGGACGGTGGGACCGCTCCATGATGACTTTTGACTGTCGGACTCAGGGCGGGACTAGGAGGCTCGCTCGGCTTTTGCGGAGTCATCGCAAAGGGCATACTCCCAATCTTGGAGATAATATTCATAAGGCTTGTGTCATGGTTGTCAGGCCGTGTCAAGAAAGGAATAGAAAGGGCATACTGTTCGTAGATATTATCGGCTGCATCGCTGTCGCAGTCGTAATTGAGATATATCTCGACTAGAGCCTGAGGATCCTGGCACAGGCGGGACAACATGCCCAGGATGACGGCCTTCTGTTTGAGCGTAGACGTGCGCATTTCAAGGATGGGAATAAAGATCTCATGCAAGAGAACTTCGATTTCTTTCTGAGATTGGTATTGATCAATCGAAGGAGAATTGAAAATTGTGTTACTGACCTTGAGTTTAGTACGCATACCAGATATGACTCGCCAAAATATTTCCACGCTTATCTCAAACACTTGTGGTACTGGGCTGACAGCATTTCGACTCAGGCTCAAACATAGATACTGGTTGATGGCCTGAACGAAGTTTGTCGCTTCGTGAGAAGTGCTGGAATATATTATGGCCGAAGGGTCCACAAAAAGCGGCATGTGTGAGTTTAAGATTGTGAGAACGAGGTGCAGAGAAAGCAACTTCGACCGCATAGCGTGCGATTTGAGGTCACGTTCACTGCCTGAAGTTAGGTCGCTGTCCCTTGAGGGAAGAAAAAACGCGCCTTTCGTTATTTAACGGTTTCATCGTCAACTTGCACAAGGCTCGGAACACAAGAAACGCGTCTTTGATGAAGAGATCGTTTACGGTGAGCTCTGTGTGAGTCTCATGTGCGTCGTTCTCATGCTCCCCTTCCGAATGAACGCGAGTATTGCCGACCTCAGAAGCTTTCCTGGAGGAAGGAGTTGAGAATGCCGAATACCAGACCGAATGTAACATACTGTGCAATAACCTGCGGCTCGGCATCCACGCCATTTTCTCGCACATGTAGTTCATCGCCGTTCGCGGGCTTGGATTTTGACAGTGGTTCGCCACCGTCCACACCGTCCGTTTGTGATAATTCAAGGGAATCCCTTGGTGGAACACTGGCTTGAATGCCGGTGGAATTCAAGGTAGCGGAATCAGATGCAGGCACTGGGGCACTGGCTTTGCAGCGGGTGAAGACGTGATGTACCATCTGGGTGAGGCCACCTTGTGCTACCATTTGGTTGACAGGATCCGAGCTCAAGAGAAACACGTTATAAACGGTGCGAACCGCTTTTAGCAGAGACGAGTGGTGTACGAGA
This sequence comes from Mycena sp. CBHHK59/15, assembly GCA_029204085.1. Classification (NCBI taxonomy): domain Eukaryota; kingdom Fungi; phylum Basidiomycota; class Agaricomycetes; order Agaricales; family Mycenaceae; genus Mycena; species Mycena sp. CBHHK59/15. The sequence continues at coordinate 6,427 of JARGXW010000120.1, forward strand.
ATAGTCGACGAAAGCACAAGAGAGAGAAGAGCCTTGACGATCTGTAAGGATACTGTCTCGGGCGTGGTTTCTGTATGACACGCCGTTATCGTGTTAGCCACGAGATCGACGAGGGAGGGGGGATTTAGGTTAGCCTGTGACGCCTCAGCGGCAGAATTTCGACCTAGAGGGTTGGGTGATGGAGGAGGGGAAGGGAGGCCATGGGAAGTAGGCTGAGCAGGTTCAGCAAAAAATGAGTATGAAATCAGCTTGGATATGCAGTCCAAGCTAGCAATCATGAGTTTCTCATTTCGCGTTTCGCAGGCCAGCCGCAACGGCTCGAATATTTCTCGGGGGCGGTCGCCGCCTTGGTTTGCGCGGACCATCTCTAGTGCGCGCTGGGTGCTGTCACGGAGCGGCGCCGACCGTTTGGCTTCTCTAGAAGCAGCAATCGTTTCCAGGGCAGAGGAAATGAGTACGACCGACACGGTATGACCTCTAGAGATGGTCAGAGACCGTCTGTGTGTGGGAGAGCTGGGAGTCAAGGTAGTTGGGGTGGATGGATGGGATGCTTCGTGATAGCCATTTGTTGCAGGATGCTGAGAGGCGGATTCGGGGAGGGTGATAGATTTTGCGGGAGGGGTCGGAGGGTACGGACTGCTAGGACCTGCTTCCTCCTGGTACGCGTCGACTACCTCGACTCTGTATGAGGCAGGCTCTGCATGTGATTCGGTATGGTCTACAGAAGCATCCAGGGGCTGCGGAGGGCCGTGGTCACCATGAGCGTTCTCCACCGACGGGAGTATTTCTAGCTGCGCCTTGGCTTCCGTGTCCATTGCAGATTCTTGAGGAAGGTCCTCTTCGACAAGAACATGGATTGAGGACGGAGGACCTTCTAGTGGGGGGGAGAGCGGGAGGGGAATGGAGATCGGTCCGTCCTCCATTGTCGACCAAGGACAGCTTAGCTTGGGCTCAAATTGAATTTACGAATCTTCCAGTTCTTCGTCACAGGTCACACTTATGTCGTCGTTTACCACCATCCCGACCGGCGTCTCAGCAGCAGTCTTGTTGCCCTCTGGGCCCATGCCAGACACCGCGGTGCCTGTGCAGGGCCCCGATTTCGACTCGCCGCTTTCTCTCCAAGCTTTTCTCAGCAGTTACGAGCGCATCGGATTTCAGGCCACCAGTCTGGGCAGAGCAATAAACACGGTGAATAAGATGGTGAGCACACAAACGCACACCCCGAATTTCTGACTCTCCCCCAGCGCAGTTGGCGCCTCTCCGATGATCCACTCTCCCCCGACGAATCGGAACAGTACATGACTCCCGAAATCCGTGCCCAAACGCGCTGCAACATCTTCCTAGGCTACACATCCAACCTCATATCGTCCGGGCTCCGCGAGCTCATTCTACACCTGGTGAAGCACAAACACGTCGCCGTTATTGTCACTACAGCTGGCGGAATTGAGGAGGATTTCATCAAATGTCTTGGAAAAACTTACCTCGCCGATTTCAATCTTGATGGGGCCGACCTGCGCAAGCGCGGCATGAATCGTATCGGGAATCTCATCGTCCCTAACGACAACTACTGCAAGTTTGAGGACTGGCTCACACCCATCCTAGATGCGATGCTAGCCGAGCAGATGGAGAGTGGGGAGGTGTGGACTCCCCGTTCGTTTATACGCCGGCTGGGCAAAGAGATTAACGATGAAGAATCTGTGTATTACTGGGCTTACAAAGTGAAGAGACGGATTTTTTCGACTGTACGATTTATGACCTCTGAGACCAATCTGTTCAGAACGATATTCCTGTCTTTTGTCCTGCTCTTACTGATGGATCCATTGGAGATATGATTTACTTTCATTCTTTTCGATCCCCGGGCCTCATCCTCGATATCGTTCGCGACATCCGCGAACTCAATGAATTATCCCGAAATTCTAAAAAGGCGGGTATGATAGTGCTTGGCGGCGGTGTCTGTAAGCACCAAATCGCCAACGCGATGTTGATTGTACTGGGTCTCTCTTTTTGACCTGAAAATGGAAAATTAATCAAGTCTTCGACAGCGGAACGGGGCTGACTACTCGGTGTTTATCGTGGGTTGCTTTTTGGCAAGTTGCCACTCTCACTCACATTCTTTCTACAGAATACCGGACAAGAATTTGATGGCTCAGATTCTGGTGCTCGTCCTGATGAGGCTGTATCGTGGGGCAAAATTCGAGCCGGAGCCGAGTCAGTAAAGGTGGGTTCAATGAGTGGTCTAAGATCTCCCATTCACACTTTAATAGGTGTTCGCCGATGCAACACTGGTTTTCCCACTCTTGGTGGCCGCTACATTTGCAAAGGATGTTCAACAGAAAAACGAGCAAACCATAGATTCTAACTGACACTAACGGATAGATATGCAGATACATCCATATACAACAAACCAAAACTTCCCTTATTGTATCTACAAATCCGCCATGAATTCCTTGAGGATGGTGCTGAAGATCTCCATGGCTTTCTTGAGCTCGTCATTCTGCACTGACTTAGCAAATGTCCCATACGTGTGGCAGACTAGAAACGTACCTCTCCATTACTGAAGCTGATGCGGTAGTGACCTGATCTCTCAGACTTGTAATCACCGGTGGGAGAAAACATCGAGCCTAAGCAGTTTTAGTTCTTATTGTATAGAACGGCCAACGTGAACTTGCCAGGGCCGACTAACAGGCCGCCTTCCGCGAGCGCTATAATGATGTTAGATTGAGAACATACAGTTGAAGAACATACTCACCGATCCAGAGTTTCATCTCCAAATCCTCCGTACCTAGAGTGGAGAACGAAGGGTGCTGATCAAAATGAATCTTAATCTAAAAAACAATGAGGTCAGTCAGGTATCCATCGTCACAATATGATGATTGTGTACCCAGAGAAACATTCCGGACGTAGGAGGAACAAATGAAAAAAGGGTGGTGGAAGCGGGGGACTTCTCATTCAAATATCCTGTGATGCTTCGTTTGGGTTTGACCGAACCATGGTAGACTTCGCAGCCTTTCCGAGCACCGGCTGTGCCTGGAGCTACTTCCAAATGGAACTCCTCTGCTAGACAATCAAGCAAGAAGTCGCGTCGAAGAGTGTATTGGAGACGCAACGCTACGAGATGATTGAAGCATGAATTTCTGTTTGACCACTTTTTTGTTATCCGACGGACCTTTCAGCCAGCGGATGTATCCCTCGTAACCCCATTCCAGGAGCGCAGTCGTTACCAACGCCTAGCGATGACGTCACGTACTGAAGAAACGAATAACAATAACCGTAGAGCCTCACTTGTCCAAACCCGCAAGGGGCCTGTGTACTGGTTTCAGCCTGTCTCTCCAGCCTTTCCGCAAATACAGGGTTGCAAGTATACCAGCCCAACCGACATCCCGGGGCAATAGTCTGAAGGTGGATAATGAGTCAGGTGTTTGTATAATAGGAATCGGTTTCACCTTTGAAAACGTGTCCAGTCGAATGACACGGCCTTGATAATCGACTCTAAGACGAGGGTCAAGCTTTTGGAAAATAGAGAGTGAATTGGACATACTTCAAGTAACTGGGTGCTAAGGATGCTAGAAAGCGGATGTCATCGTCAGGCCCACTCCCCCCCTCGTGTGCACGTTGCAATTTGGGAGTATACGGCCCTTCTTGCAAGAAGTAGTACGGGTCATCTTCCACTATGATGATATCTGTTCCAGGTCTCAATGTAATGCTTTGGAAGAATAGGGTTTGTGCAAGCAGCTAGTTTACAGTAGGCGACGGTCGCGGTCAATATAAGCTGTCAGAAGACCGACAGCTGTATAAGGATCACAACCATCTTTGCTGTACACCAGTAGACTTGTTAATTTGTGCTTACCAAATTCAACACAAATCTGGTAAATTTCTTTTTTGCGGGCAATTTCAGTGGTCTGAATGGCAATTAGACGCAGCCCGGAAGATGGGGAAGCTAGACTCACTGTCCCTGTCGGGTTCTCGCCTATGGGAACTGCGTAAATAACATGGGGTCTAAAGGTGTCAGTATATCGGTCGGCACAAGTGATATGCAAGATTACCGTGGCATTCCTCGGACGGTCTCGTCCCATTCTGTCAAGATGTTGCGCAGCGCACCGCTCATCATACCCTGACCGTCAATGTCGACAGGGACTGGCTTGATGCCATACGGCTGCATCGATGCCATGGCACTGTTCAACGTTAAACTCCCGGGCTGTGAGATTGCATGAGACTGGGTTTCACCTGGGGTATGTCCACTTGGAGACGAGAACACCTTCTCCGGGGTTGCACAGGGTCGTCACGACCTTGTTCCAGGCATCTGTATTTCCGGCATGGAGTAGGGTCTTATAGTTTTCAAATCCAGGCTGAAAGACTTTATCTGTGAACTCGGTGACAATCTTCTGGAGCTGGGGTAAACCAGACGACATCCCTATTGCGCAGTTTAGAGACTGGCTAAAAATATTACAAGTTTCATTGCATACCATACTGGAGAGCCTGATAAACCAAGTCAGCAGGAAGTGATTTGGATACAAAATATCCCTCACCGTTGACAAGCTTATGTCGTCCGCACTGACCGGGTACTTGGGAACGGTCACAGTTGTAGTCTTCTCTTTGGCTGCGCCCAGGAGCTTCCATAGCCACGAGAGCGACGAAGACTCTTGGGTGGACTCGAGAGGAAAGGAGTTGGAGGCCAAGACCTCTCCCGAAATTGTAGCGAACGGAAAGTAAGCCGGGCTCGGTAACCCTAGGCAGAGACATAAATTGAATGGGCCTAGACAATGCTAGATATAAACCACCTCCAGCAAGGCTGATTAATCCCGGTTTCCCCCAGTACTTCTGTAGACCTTTCAACGGAGACGTCTGTCGTGCCCGGGAAAGGCCAGACAAGTGGTGAGAGAGATCTATTGCCTCTGGTTTGAAAGACGACATAGTGAATGTGGGCGATGATGTGGGAGGAAACGAAAGATACAGGCTCCGTGTACATACGGATTTAGAGACATAGTGATCAAGCTGACTCAGGTCAGCTTATCAATACTTCTTATCTTCTTGCTGACGACGAAATATAGTGAAATTCACGGGCCTGAGATCAGTAGGCTAAACAAAAAAAAAAATGAACATTTGTGTATGGTGGCTATAGTGAGGAAGGGGGTAAGATTGTTGAAAACAGTGGAAATGCTCTGTATTTACATAACACTGGTTGAGCATTTCAATTTTTTCACCTTCTTTTTCAGTGAAAAATGTTGTTTATTTTTCAGACCTTTTTCACTGAAAAAGAAGGTGAAAATTTTAAAACTTTTTCAGCACTTTCTCGATTTAAGGTGAAAAATTCGAAATAAAATAAGAAAGTGATGAAAATGAGGCCCCGGGAAGCTCCACCAAAGCCTTGTCCGGATTCTGGGGTTTTTGAGGCCAAAAAATTGTGATTTCCTTGTCCGAAGTTGGGGTTTTTGAGGCCACAAATGGCCAAGCCTTGTCCACAGTTGGGGTTTTTGAGGGAATTTCCCCAAGAATTCTTCCCAAATTCCGGGCCCAGAGTGGCCAGGTTTTGATTGGCAGACATTATTTTGTGACACTTCTGGGCGAGTCACACAGGCGACGCGTGACCCATGTGATGACCCTTGTCCGACTTGGGGTTTTTGAGGTCCAAAACTCGCCAAAACGTGGGGTTTTTTAGGCCAAAGTCTTGGGTTTTTCCCGGACAAGGCTTTGGTGGAGCTTCCCGGGGCCTTGAAAATGTTTTGAAATTTTCACCTGCTTTTTCAGTGAAAAATGTGTGAAAAATAAACGACATTTTTCACTGAAAAAGAAGGTGAAAAATTTGAAATGTTCAACCAGTGTAAAGGTAACATTTGTGGCAGAAAACCTAATTAAGGTTGTCTTGTCAAGGCTTGCTGACCGTGTGAGTTTGGAAGGTCATAGTCATAGATTTGTACCTATTGTGCAACGGCATGTGGTTCCGAAACCTGCCAACCTCGCTGCGTGACCGTGGGGATGGAACAAACCAAATCTTTGTGTGACCGTACGAAATGGAAGGTCATAGAAATGTTCCTTGTGTCTGTCATTTTATTATAAGTCAGGCACTGCGTCGTACATCTCTCTTGTGGGAGAATCAACGCAATGGCCATATAAATATTGATTCATCAACCATTTCTGTCGGGAGCTCGAGAAACGGCCCGGGTGGTCGGACAGTCCTGGGAGTTGTTAACATAAACGCCAGGAGTTCAGAGCACATGTGCAGTTTCCGCACTGCACAGACACATCTATAGTTTAAAGGTCTCCAACAACTTGAAATAACAATGCAGCCCGTAGGAAACCTCCCGGAAACCTCCCACGCATTGAGCCACGCTTCACTCGCTCGTTACATGGCTTGGTGAAAGGATGGAGAATGGCGTCACAAAAGATCAGGGATATCTGCGTAACTAAAAATCAGCCACTTGAGAGCAAGAGGGCTGCAGAGTTACCTCGAGGGAAGCCACTCGTCATCCATACAACAAGCGCGATGGATGCGATCGAGAGAAGTCTGCCTAAACTCTGAGAGGTGACTAGCGGGAGCTAAAGTCTGAATACACTCCGTGGTCTGTGCAAGAAAAGACTACCTGGGACCCCAGAACAGCAGCTTTCAAGCTTCGTGAACGTTGAAGCAGTTACTAACAGATTGGTCAAATCGGCCAAATACGGTCAAAGCGTTTTTAGTCACAACCATCATCGTTCACGAATTCCTCATCTCTCTCGGAGGAGGTCGAGACGTTAGCTGTGTGAGGGAGAAGTGAGGTGCGAAAAGTTCACAACCGACTTCTCAACGTCTTTAACCACCTCCCAGAAGTTAGGATTTGAGAATGGCGTACCAATTTTCGAGGAAAGGCTGTTTCAAATGCGGAAATCGTGCGTGTGCTGCCGCGCTCTTACTACCGTGCTCATACATGTTCAGTCGGTCATATTGCCGAGAACTGCTCTTCGGACCAACGGCTTTGCTACAATTGCCGACAGCCTGGTCACGAATCGTCTGCGTGCCCATCTCCTCGCACTGTTTCTGCGAAGCAGTGTTACTCATGTGGTGGTGTCGGTCATATCCAAGGTCTATGACTTTAAACGACGTTAACGACCCCTGAACTCATCCCGAAGTGACAGCCGAGTGTCCCAGCTTGAGGATTCAGCAGCAGGCTGGTGGTGGTGGCCAGAAGTGCTACGTGAGTGGAACCATGTGTGATGGGGCTTGTGCTGAGGCTGGCCCGGAACTGTGGCCGTTTCGGACACATTGCTCGCGCTTGCCCTAGCGGTGCCTTAGGAGGACCTACTTTTGCATCTCGGCCTCCTCCTCCTGGTCGCGCCCTTAACACATCCACCTTGCCGCCCGTCAAGTGCTACCGCTGCGGTGGTCCGAACCATATGGCTAGGTAAGCTGCAGCATCCTGGTTCTCATTGGCGATAACTAACGTTTACTCAGAGATTGCCTTGCGGCCGCTGGAACCATCATGAGTGATTCCACACCTACAGGGCCCGCAGGAATGAACAAGAATAAAACTTGTTACAAATGCCAACAGGAAGGCCATGTGCGTATTTTAGGCACCGCTTTGCAAATATTATTAAGTGTACTCCTAGATCGCAAGAGACTGCCCCGAGAATGGCGAATTCATGGGATGAATCTTCTGTACTAACCCCCTGATATACAAATATTCAAGTTTAGTTAACATCATATATATCCTGTCCCGCGATGATGGATGAGCCTGAAATAATGACTTTTGGAATGAAGCCCCGCAGCAGAGCAAGGCCTGAGGGACAAAAGCCAAGTCGCTGGTGTTTCAGTATCCATTATCGGACGCGTTTGAGTTGCGGGGGAATTAACACTGCCATTGTCACTGAAATGCCGAGATCAGATTTTCGAAAATTCCCGGAACTCACGTTACCTTGCTTTTGTCAAGGTCTCTAGCAAGAGGTGCGTGATCTCTGGATATTGGATTAATTACCACAGGGGACCCCCCCTGAATAAGGAAAAAAACAGTCAGCTGCACTCTCATTTCACAGCCACCACCACATCTCGACACACCCACCTGACCTCATGTCCACTGTTCTTAGCCAATGCCCACCAAAACCCTGGTTTCCCTGGTCCAGTCGTCAGGAATCGGTCTTCATTTTCGAGTACCTTTTGCCATGTTTTAATGACTAACAATTTCTTAAGGGCTTGGGTACCATATCTGGATGTATTTATCATTAGGCAGTCTATCACAATTTTGTTATTTATGACTTTGGTCTATCTGCTTCTGATTTCCCGCTCCAATGCTGCTGCTCTCCTTTGGATCACTCTTTCGTTTCGGAATTGCCAGATGAGGTGAGCTGACACTGAGACAAGTATTCTGAAGAGATGGGTGGCTCCTTTGTCAGTTTTGACTGCACTTAGACTCTTCTTAATTGTGCTGCATGCCATGATTTCTCCCATTGTCGGTTGGAGTTCTGCACTGGTCTTCTTTGACCAGATTTGGCTTGCTAGATCCTACACTTGGCTTTGGCTGTTTTCTTCACATTTCGTTAGTATGTGTGTCATGTTCTCTGTCACTCCACTGCATCTGTTACATTTTCCATGCACTTCATGGCCCTCGGTATGCTTCCAATGGTTGCCCACCTTGTAGCTGTCATGTATTAACATCCACAAGAAGAATCTGATGGATATCTTTGTGTCTTGTCGAGCTCCATATTCTTTGGTTTGGTGGCACCTCTTTTTCTCCCTCGGCGATTGCTTCTCTTGTGAATATCAGGTTTCTTGATGTGCTTCATCAATCTATGGCATCCTGGTATTGGACGTTGCTCATCTTGAATTGACGGATTATCTGGTAGGCTAGTGATTGTGTCATACAACTGAGTTTTGCCCCTGGGAGTATTAGGTGTGTTGGTATTTCCATATCTATTAGGTCATGGGTCTGTTTCCTACATCCTTCCCCTGCCAGCTTGTCTGCTCTGTCATTTCCAGCATTGCCTGAGTGTCCTTTTACCCATTGGAAGTTTGTTTCAGCTTTGTGTTCTTGGATCTGGGCGGCTGTGACCTGTATTAGCAGACCATTCGTAACTGTGAAGAACTCTTCATTTTCCCATCTGGTGAGATTTTTGGTCAGTCCATCAATTGTGTATTTTGAATTGCTCCTGATTGTTATTGGGACGTTTAGGGGACATATTCAGATTGCTTCTTTTACTGCTATGACTTCCCCTATTTGGTTGGAAGGGTTGAGTTCATTGGGGATTCTTAGTGTCGTATTTTGGGCATCTCGTGTCACGATTAGATAAGATCTATCGTTCCAACGCCTATCTAAGCGCCTGAGATCTAAGCGCTGGATGACAAAGAGGCTATGACTAAGACCGGCCCGACCGAAGGGATGACGATGGGATGACGTCATGATGATGTCAGAGATGACGAAAGAACATGAGGACACAGCAAGGACCTTAAGAACATGCGGTTAAGGGTAGTAATAGTATATATAGATTAGTTCACACGGTTCCCTAGACAGTATAAGTAGAGTAGCTTTTGCGCTGTCGTAGTTAACCTTTTATTCCATCATTTTTCGAGATCAACCACGAGCACTACCCAATCCCTCTCTTCATACCGAGAGTGGACGCTCAGGTCTTGACTGTGACATAATAAAAGGTTACCCCTCATACCCTCGTACCGCCACTTTCGACCTCCTTTCCCTTTCTCCCCACCTACCCACTCTACCTCTTACCTTTCTGCCGTTGCGGCAGCCTCTTACCCGAAGACCCATTTCCCCTACCACCATTCACGTCGTCCACACCGACGTTAAACAATTGCAGCGCCCATCGTGCGCGGTTCACTTGAACAGACGTCGCTACACGCTACGGGAAACGTTGAGACCGTCCCCGCGTAAAGCAGACAAAGGAGCACTAGCCTAATCCTCGGAGAGGGCTATCTCGCAGCCGCGGGGGGAGTCGTAGAAGACCCCGGACTGTTCTGTCAGCAAAAGACCGCCTCGACCTCACCACCTGCCCTAGTGGCATACCGAAACCCTGCCCGGCTTTAACGCCGCGATTCCTACCAGGACGTCTTACCGCGTTCCCCCATCCGACTCAGAAGACGAGTCCGAGCTATTCCACTCGGCCGCTTCCCTTCCACCCCCGATCAGACCACTTCCACCCAGACTCCCTCCATCGGCATTCCAGTCGATAACTCGAATTCACCACTCCGCAAGACCACCTCCTCCTCACCGCGCAGTATTAGCGCCCCGACCAACACAGCTAATTGCAGCCGTGTCCCCACCTTCACCCCCGAAACCCCTTTCACCAGCGCCGATTGAGATGTCGCGCCCCCAGACCCCCGAACACCCAATGGAGGAGGAAGCCCCTCCTCAAGTCAGATATGTTCCAGTCCCCGTTCCGGGATGGAACGGAGAAGAACAACCCCCGCGTTCGGGATCCTCACGGATCTCTTATGCAAAGACCCCGCCGATGTTCGACGGGAACGAAAAATCCAAGTTTGAAACTTGGTGCGACGCCCTAGACAACTACGTCTGGGCCTACGTCTCGGAATTCAACACCGAGAAGAAGAAAATCGCCTTCACGGTGTCCTTACTGGGCCGAGAAGACGGAGCCAGGTGTCCGGCGTCCAATTGGGCGCGGAACTGGAAGAAGAAAGCTCGAAGGGAGACAGACTTCGAGAAGAACTGCAACTTTCCAGATTTCCTGGAAGATTTAGCAGAGACGTTTGCCGACGGAAACGGCACCCAGACGGCGCACATGCGCCTTACCACCACCCGCCAGGGCAAGACCGCCCTGGTAGACTTCATTCAAGCTTTCGAGCTGAATGCGGAGGAGGCAGGCTATGACCTGTCGGACAGAACAGGGGCTCACGACACCTTCATGGTGGAGACCCTGGAGAACCTCGTCTCGGACGAGGTGAGGAGTCAGCTCAACGTCGGGTTGATGGAAGCCCCCACGACCTATCGGGAGCTGAAAAGAAGGCTGATGATAGTCAGCCGGAACATGGAGCGGCAGACGCTTCGGAAGGCCCAACAGGCCAAGATGTTCTGGGTACCAGCCCAGAGGAATACTGCTGCACCAGCAGCACAGACGACCCTACCCCGGGGATATCAGGGGACAGCGCCAAATCTGGCAAAGAAGATTGGGGCCGGCGAGACCGCCCCCATGGACGTAGACAGGAACAAGGCGAAAGGCACGCCCTTCCTGTGCTACAACTGTGGCAAGGATGGCCACATGAAGCGGGACTGCCCTGAGCCCCGCAAGACGAAATTCAACATCCGGGCCCTCAAGCCCGATGACTACTCCCAGGAGGAGTTGGCGGCTTTAGCCGCGATGTTGAGAGAGAAGGGTTTTTAAAGGGGCCCCGTTTGCGGCCAAACGGCGCCCCCTCTGGTTACGAAACGCTCCCCGGTTCCAGTAGATACTATTAGATACGAAGATTTAGTTACGGTTACGGATGTGAATGGACCTACTCCAGTAGTAGAAGGACTGGACTCGGCAGGAGCCGAGGAGAAAATAGCTAGTGTAGAAAAACAAAAAATACGCATCTTGGAGAATCAGAATCGGTTACGTAAATTAAAGAACCAGAAAATGGACAAGAAGAATAAACTCTGGAGCGAGTTTAAGATTCAATTCAAAAAGGCCCCTGGAACCCAAACCAGCGAGAAAAATAGTGCGACGAAAAAGGGTGACGATGTCACGGAGGCTCAATCCTCGAAAGAGGAGGTAGCGCCTACGGAGAAGACGGGGAAGCTGATTGATGTGCCGGCCGGCCTGACAGGACTAAAGGCGGCCAAGTGGTTATCCCACAAGGCAATCAAAGAGCAGAAAGGAGACAGGCTAGCGAAGGAGATGAAGGAAGTCCAGAGGCAGCGGAAGCATCATGAGATGCTGGTTCCAGTCACGTTGACAACGTTGGACACAGGGAAGACGCGCGCAGTTAAGGCTCTTCTTGATAATGGATGCACAACCTCGTGCATCGATCGAGACTATGCCAAGGCTGAAGACTTCGAGCTACACGAGCTTGAAGCGCACATCGTCGCCCGAAATGCCGACGGAACCGAGAACGCACGGGGAAAGATCACTCATTATGTAGAGTTGATCATGTCCGTCGGACCCCATTCGGAGAAGCAGAGATTCCTCGTCACAGGACTCGGCAAAGCCCGGATATTCATTGGGTACGACTGGTTGTTCAAGCACAACCCTGTGATAGACTGGAGAGCACAGACTTTGCTCTTTAGTCGGTGCCCGCCGGAATGCAACATGACCGGGACAGAATTCGGAAGAGGAGACCGATGGAAGAACGAGTTGGAAGAAGGAGAATCCCTTCTACTCGTGGACTTCGGAGAGGCAATCGACTTGAGGTTGAAAGAGACCCAGTCCCAGAAAATGGCTGAAGAAGCCAATCGCGGAAAAGAGCGGATGACGGAGGAGAAGATTCCCGAGGAGTACCGGGAATTCGTGAAGGTCTTTGCCAAGGAGTCGTTCGACTCATTACCCGAGAAGAGACTATGGGATCACGCGATCGAGCTCAAGCCAAATTCAAAGGCTGTAGATTGCAAGATATACCCGCTTTCGGTGACGGAGCAAGAGAAACTGAACGAGTTCCTGGAGGAGAACTTGAAGAGCGGGAGGATCCGCCCCAGCAAATCACCGATGGCTTCGGCATTCTTTTTCATAAAGAAGAAAGACGGCACCTTGCGGCCTGTGCAAGATTACCGGAAGCTCAATGAGATGACGATTAAAAACCGCTATCCGCTTCCGCTAATTTCGGAGTTAGTCAATAAGCTCCGAGGTGCCCGGTACTTTACGAAGTTAGACGTACGATGGGGGTACAACAATGTACGGATCAAGGAGGGAGACGAGTGGAAGGCGGCATTCCGCACAAATCGAGGGCTGTTCGAGCCGCTCGTGATGTTCTTTGGGCTTACCAATTCGCCCGCGACATTCCAGACCATGATGAACGATCTGCTTAGAGATCTCATCAACGAAGGAAAGGTCGTCGTCTACTTGGACGATATCCTAATCTTCTCGGACAATCTGGAAGAACATCGTGCGTTGACGAAGCGAGTCCTGAAAGTACTACAGGACAACAAGCTGTTCCTCAAACCGGAGAAGTGCGAGTTCGAACGCACGGAGATCGAATTCCTAGGAGTCATCATCTCCTACAACTCGATGAGGATGGACCCCGCCAAGATCAAGGGCGTGATGGAGTGGCCTGAACCAAAGAACCTGAAGCAAACACAGGCGTTCTTAGGGTTCACCAACTTTTATCGCCGCTTCGTCCGGGGATACAGCGAGGTCGCCAAGCCGCTCACACGGTTGACGGGGAAGGAAGGGTTCCGATGGGAACAGGAGCAGAAGGACGCGTTCCAGAAGCTGAAGGACCGCATTGCAGAGGACGTGGTATTAGCATTACCCACGGACAATGGCAAGTTCCGGTTAGAGCAGATGCGTCGGACGGAGCGACGGGAGCAATCCTGTCACAGGAGCAGGAGGGCGAATGGCGCCCTGTAGCGTTCATGTCACATGGACTGAACGAGACCGAGAGGAATTACGAGATCTATGACAAAGAGATGCTCGCGATAATGCTCGCCTTGGAGGAGTACAGACAGATGCTGATGGGAGCGCGAGAGACGTTCGAGATTCTGACGGACCACCAGAATCTAGAATATTTCAAGAAGCCTCAGAAGCTGAACAGAGACAGGCCCGATGGATACTGGAGTTAGCAGAATACGACTTCACCCTTCACCATCGGCCCGGAGCGTTGAACAAGAAGGCAGATCTCTTATCTCGGAGATCGGATCATGACCAAGGAAAAAACGACAATGATGACGTCGTTCTTCTGAAACCGGAGCACTTTCGTGCGCAAGAAATTGTGCTCGACGGACCGGAGACGGAGATCCTGGAAGCGATCAAGAAGGAGAAAAGAATAGATCAGAGTGTCAAGCAGGCGCTCTCGAAGAAGCTCCCCGGGTGGGAAAAGAAAGAAGACGTCATTTATTACAATGACTTAATATATGTCCCACGAGACGAAGAGCTACGAGACAGAATCATTGGGCTACACCACGATAACCCCTTGCTCGGCCATCCAGGAGAGAACCGAACGCAGGAAATGGTAGAACGTAATTATTGGTGGCCGCGACTAGGAATCAGGTCGGGAAATACCTGAAGGCCTGCGAGGCATGCCAGAGAACCAGGGTTCACCGCTATCAACAAGGAAAGCTGAACCCGCACCAGATTGCCGAGGGACCTTGGCAGATCATTTCCATGGACCTTATCGGTCCGCTGCCAGTCAGCAACGGGTTCGACGCCATACAGGTATGGGTCGACACCTTTTCGAAGATGATCCACTGCGAGCCCACAAGCATGGAGCAAACCAGTGAGGGAACGGCTCGGTTGACCCGAGACAGGGTGATTAGATATCACGGAGTGCCGCGGAAGATTATCTCGGATCGGGATCCGAGATACGTGTCGGGATTCATGAAGGAACTGAACCGGCTTATGGGTGTCGAAATGAACCCGAGCACGGCGTTCCACCCGATCACGGATGGGCAGACGGAGAGGATGAACCAGGAGATTGAAAAATATCTCCGGGTTTTCATTAACTATCGACAATCGGACTGGTCCGACTGGCTGTCGCTGGCAGAATTCACACACAACGACAAGACGAGCTCGTCGACGAGCATGTCACCGTTTTTCATAAACACGGGAATGCACCCCTGGAAGGGGATAGAAAACGCAGTCGAGTCGCGCAATGAAGCCGCGAACGACTTAGCAGAAAAATGAAAAGATCCGAGAGGAAGCAGCAGCAGCGCTGGAGAAAACCCAGAAAACCATGAAAAAATACTACGACGCTAAGCGTCGGGATGCGCCGGAGTTCAAGGTCGGCGATCGGGTTTGGCTAGAGGGAAAGAACATAGCTACAGATCGGCCGACAGGGAAGCTGGAGGATAGAAGGCTGGGGCCTTATGAGATCCTGGAGAAGGTTGGCGCATCGGCATACAAGCTCAAGTTGCCGGAGACGGACAAGTCACATCCGGTCTTCAACGAGGCACTGCTTACGCCATACGTGGAACCCCCCGTGGGAAGGAGAGAAGAACGACCTCCGCCGAACATCGTCGGTGGAGAAGAGGAGTACGAAGTGGAGGAAGTTCTCAACCACAGAAAACGTGGACGAGGATACCAGTACCTCATAAAGTGGAAGAATTTCCCACTTTCAGAACGGACCTGGGAACCGACGAGACACTTGTCGAACGCGAAGAAGCTCTTGAACAGATATAATGTCGAGCACGGGATCGCGGTTCGAGAGTTGTCGGTAGAGTCCAAACTGGAAGGGATGACCACGGAGGAAAAGACGGCGCTGGCCGCAGAATTACGGAAAAGAGGCTTGATGCCACCAAAAACGGAGGAGTCCGCAAACTCGACGACGAAGCAGACGGTCCCTATCTTCAAACAGGGACACTGGGACTATCTCATCCATCGCTTCAAACCGAAGCAAGAGACGTTACCATACCCGGAAAGAAGACTGTACGACCCAGAAACGGGCAGATTCGATGAAGCAGCCAAGTTTATCCCGTTACCAGGAATTGAAGCCTACGAACGATAAATCGTCGGGACGACGATCCTAGGGGGGGGGTAATGTCACGATTAGATAAGATCTATCGTTCCAACGCCTATCTAAGCGCCTGAGATCTAAGCGCTGGATGACAAAGAGGCTATGACTAAGACCGGCCCGACCGAAGGGATGACGATGGGATGACGTCATGATGATGTCAGAGATGACGAAAGAACATGAGGACACAGCAAGGACCTTAAGAACATGCGGTTAAGGGTAGTAATAGTATATATAGATTAGTTCACACGGTTCCCTAGACAGTATAAGTAGAGTAGCTTTTGCGCTGTCGTAGTTAACCTTTTATTCCATCATTTTTCGAGATCAACCACGAGCACTACCCAATCCCTCTCTTCATACCGAGAGTGGACGCTCAGGTCTTGACTGTGACATCTCGTTCTCCAAAGACGATTCTGGCCCTGGCTTGGGCATTTTCTTCCTCGTTATTTATTGCTGATCCATCTGTGTACAGTGTTATGTGTTTGTTGTTTGGGTCTGGTTCTCGGCTGGTGTCAGGTGCTTCCGACTTGCTTTGGACCCTGTTTGTGAATATTCTGAAGGCATTTGCTATGGTGCCTGTGGTGGTCTGTTTGTATGGAGCCTTTGGATTTCAGTGTTCTGTTGGGTTCCATCATCGTCTTCATTCTCATAGCCCTCTGGTTGCAGTTCCAGTGGATTCCACTTTGGTTGGAGTGACTCGAGTATGGCTTTTGCCTTGAGGCAACATCTGTGTGGGTTTTCACATCCATGGTTTGTCCTTGTCTTGGTGCATGCAGTGCAACAATGGTTTCTCTGTCCAATGTGCCTTGGTGTGTTCAATTTTTGCGCCAGTGTCTCGGTTTCTCCAACTGTTTCTGCTGTGTGTTTTTATTTTAAGCACTTTATTTGTGGGCTTCCATTCAATATACTATATCTGACTAGGAAGCTGGGCACACTAGGAAGCTGGGCACTTGCCAAATACAATGACCACTAGTATCGGATGGTGAGGATTTGGACTTGTGGGAGGGAGTACGACCCCTGAGGACCATCCATGTCAAATTTTGAGGCCGAATGATGCGTTGTTCGAAAGCTGTGCTTGGTTTGATCGCGGGCCGGAGGGTGAGAATATCATTTCCTTAACGCCGAGCGGCCATCTCAGCTGTTTCTCCACCAATCCCTGGCCAATTGACGAGTTCTTGGGCTCGTTCTGATTGTCACATGTCACGCACTAGTATCCTACATCAATTGCTTCCAAAAAGTGCTCTTTCCTTGCTCAACCTTCATGAATAAACAATATGTGCCTTCAAATATCTCACCGCCGCGACGTGTATAACAAACGGCCCTTTGACCCTATGGGTCTAGACCTTCACTTGATTCATTATGATGTATAAAGCTTCAATTTCGGAGGTACACCGCTATTATATCTGTTTTATACCTCTCTCAACGTTGACCATGCACCAAATCACCCCATTTTCTCAAGTACCAATGTCTAAATGCCGGGTTCTCGACAGTTCGACTCAGAAGTGCAACGACGGGTCCTAATATCTTGGTCGAGTTATTATGAAGCTCTGTGAAGCTTATTTTGGGCAAGTACGCCCTCTCACTGTTGCGCTGCCGTCGTTTGATCAGTAGTTTGGATCCCGTTGCATGCACCTGGCATTGGGAGCACTCAGTTGTAGCATTTTTCTAGGTCCAACGTGCCCTTTTACCATCTAAAATATTGTAGTTGGATCTCCTGAACATCATAGAGCAGCATAATGGTATTAAATGAGCCGACAACAATGGATTTGCGTGGGTGCCCAGCTTCCCCATAATTGCCTGTTCGGGAGTTTCGTCCGAACTAAATTCACTGTGTTCTCAAAACGTCCCCAAATGTGTCCCAAATACGCTTAAATTGTTCCCAGGATGCGCGCCTACAATCTAGGACTTTCAGACATTCACAAACATTCTTGAGGGAGTTGTGAACAGGTCAAAACCCCTAAGGTGCCCAGGTTCCCAGCGCCATATAGTAGCCCATGTTGCCCTTGATTTTCTGTAGTACCATATGGGCATACTTCTCTGTATTGTACGGGATATGGCTATTCCTTCCACTTGGAGCTTTTAGTCGTCTGCTGCTTTCAGCATGTTCGCAAGGTCTTTTGGGAGACCAGAGCTCTTGGATCTCCATTTTTGCAGGTACATATTTTTTCTTAGGGCCTCGTCAATGTTGTGGTCTGCTCCTCGCACATTTAGTGCAAGTAGTTCATCAGCTACAAATGCCCATAAGTGTCTGTCTGGTCCGGAGCTCAGGTATGATTTAAGCCATGTTATTGTTATTGCTTCGTTCTGAGCAACAATGTCTAGTAGGTTTCTTCCCCCTATGTCTGCTGGCACATAAACTGTTTCTTTGTTAATTGTGATATTGGTCTTATTGGCCCACAGGAATTTCTGTATCTGTCTTTCCAGTTTCCGTTCTACTTCGGCAGGCATTCCCCGGACTTTGGCTAGGTATTGCGTCATGCCTCCCACAACCATAAGGAATATTAGTTGGCATTCTTCCATGGTGGGGTGGCTGAGTTCCCATTGGTCTAGTGCTACATCAAAATTTTCCAATGTTTTGGACCAGGCATCAACTTGTTCTACACCATTTCCGACCCATGCTCCCAGTGTTTGTATAGGTTTGGCTCCTTTAGCAATTTTGATGTGTCTTGGTATTTGGGTCCCATTTAGGCCATTGATGAATCTGTTCACCCTCACTCGGTCTCTATGGTTTATTGTGCCTAATGGTATCATTTCTGTTTTCCTATGTTAAATTTCGCTCCTGACACTATACATCATTCGTCCAGGATTTTTACGAGGCCTCCAAAGTCAGTGTTTGCATCCAGGTACACAATTGTGTTATTGGAAAACAGTGTTGCAATGAGTTTTTCTTGTACTCCTGGTATTTTGAGTCTGTTTAGGTCTGATTGGCGTAGAGATTCTGCAAGTGGCTCAATGGTGAGGTTGAATAGCAGGCATGACAGTGGATCACCTTGGCACACACCCCGTGTTACTTGAAAGGGGTGGTCACCTGTTTCCCTGTTGACATATACTGAGGTGAACACATCACTATATAGTGTTTTGACTATCTTAACAAATTGATCTGGTATTCTGTAGCTTGTTAATGTTTTCCAGAGGTAGTCATGCTCTATCTTATTGTATCCTTTTTCCTGGTTGAGGGCTACTATCACCCCGTTTTGTTCTGATGCCTCAGTGAGTTTGATTATTTTCTTCATTAGCCATATTTGGTCATATATATGTCTGCCTGGGATGAATACTGGTCGGTTTTTATGTATTAGATCTGGGGCAGCTCTTGCCAGTTTGATGGTGAGCACTGTGATGGGGACTGCGGTTCTACTGGATGCAGGGTAGTATTTGCAAGTGAAGTAGTGTTCGTCCTCTAGAGGGAATGAATTTTACAGCCTTAAGTTGAGAAAGGTGACTATAGTCTTGATCTTGCAGAAAATCTCCTGTTACTGTTAAAGATTGGTTAGTTGGTAATTGCGATACTTATAGTGTGTTGGATGGGGGTCTGGAATTCCCAATAATATTGTTTTGCACTAATGGTACACAGCAGGATCGTCTCCACTCATGTAGGAAGCACTAGGTCACCCTTTAAGACTTGTATCCTTCACCGGATAAAGGACACTGTCTGCTTTGAAAGCAAGTGAAAGATTGATGTCTTCAGGCCTCCGATCGTGTTCCATATGGTTAAACATAGAAGGTGGATGCTTCAATAGGTTACATGAAGGATGTGGATGGTTTTTTGATGGGTCTGCACACTTCGAAATGCTAATATTGTTGATAGGTTATGAAGTCGAGAATGGATTTGGGAAATTGATTTGTTTCTGCTTAGTTGGTTGGTGTCAAAGTGGATCTGTAGCAAGGACTGGCGCTGTACCGGAGCTCTTCTGGAGCTTTACGGCATAAAATCTGTTGGTGCGCAGTACCCCTCAAGACGTGGAGAGGACTGGGGAGTTGTGAAGTGCCTAAAGGACAACACTTCTGGGGTTTATTCTTGTTCAGAATAGAGGATGAGTGAAGAAGAGAGCCCCTGGTGACCAGTGAACTCTATACAGTGTTGTACCATCACTTGGGACGGTATCACCACTTGAGACAAATCAGTATTGTGCCACAATGTGTACCTGGTTTGCCCCAAATTTTTGTAGGCATCGTTACAGACATATGGTCTATAGCTATGCCAAGGTGCAGGGTAATTGAGAGACTAGATCTGCTGCCTGAGAGACATCAATCCAGAAAATGCCTGATCTTCAAATTTTGTAACACATGATCTGGCCCATATCTTACCTGAACCAACTCAAATCACCATCCAAAGACCTTTGGTCATGAATTCAGAGGGTTACAAACATTTCCCACTGTTAGAATTTGTTCCAACAGGTCTGAGGAAGCCCAAATGGTCTGAACAAATGAAACTTAGGGTGTGTGACATGTGTGACCTAGCTAAATGTCGACCTCATTTCTCCCCTCTGCACAAGTGGTATGGGTCACAAGTGCAAGCCAAAGTATTTCATGGCCCTCTAGGATGAATTTTTCAACTGAGACTAATATAATTTCAAGGGAAATACAGTAGAAAAAGTGACTTGTGGCTGTGCATCCCAAGTGGTGATTTTTGATCGATAAGGCAATTCAAGATGGATAAGCCTCGATCTCAATGGTTTCGTACTCAATCACCCTCTGGTTTGGTAGATCTATAGATTGGACCCTAAAGATGGTTTTGGGTGGCTCAGTTTTGGTGAAAATCATGCAAGATTTGAAACCGAGATCAAATCAAATTTGACCGTCCCAAGTGATGGTACAACACTGTAGATTGGCAGGTTCCTACTATTATGGTGGTCTATGACTGTAGCGGAAAGCTGGGGAATTTGGAAATGTTTTCTCCAGATACAGTGGGTGGTATTTATACTGTTTCTAAAAGTCCATGTGATTTTCCCTCATTCCAACAACTCCATTCATCTTTCTGATGATCAGGAGTAAGTCCCCCTCTTCCCTGTCCCCTTCCTAGTCATGTGGAATCATCATATAAGCTTGTGGACTGAGTTCTTAGGGCCCAGAATGTCCACATGGGGTCATAGAATGACTGTACAAGCTTTCAGAACATGTATCTTGTATGTGGAGTGGCCTCAAAGGCTAGCAGACCGAGTATTAATCATAGGAATGGTTATGGCAGCCCACAGACTGAGTTCCTAGGGTCCAAAATGTCTATATGTGGTCACGGAATGACTCCATGAGCTGGCAGAACATGTATCTTGTGTGTATAATGTCTCTACAAGCCAGCAGACTAAGTATATGATCGTCAGATTGGCTGTAGAACCCTATGGACCAAATGTTTTGTTCATAAGATGGCCATAGGAGTTTGTGGACAGAGTTTGTAGAGTGCAGTGTGGCCATATGTGCCTGCCGAATGAGTGTATGAGCAGGCAGAACATGTTCCTCGTATATGGAATGCCTCTGCAAGCCAGCAGACTTGTGTAATTCCTCGTCAGACAGATCACAGACTGAGTTTCTTGTAGGCAGAATGACCTGTGAGCCAGTGGACTGTATAATTCTTCATTGGACAGGTCGCAGACAGTCGTGTATTGTGTTTCTTGTAGGTGGAGTAACTCTGTGAGCCCATGGACTGTGTAATTCCTGGATGGACTTAGTCGTAGAAGGTCGTGGACTGAGGTGAAGCGACTCTGTGAGCCAGCAGACTGTGTACATTTGGAAAACTCCCCATGGCTATGTTGAGCTATGGAGGAGCCGGTAGAGCCAAAGGTTCAGAGACATGTCCCCCCTATCAGAGAGTGGACCTGTCTATCAGAGATCATTGTAGACAGATAGAGCCATAGGGCCGTAGGGCCATAGAGTGCCATCACGCAACATAGAGCACATGTTTCTATGGAACAGCAGTGCAGCCGACGTGTGCATGGATATACCGGTGTGAGGCTGCACTATGTTTGCCCACCGTTGCGGTGTAGTCCGACCACCTAGTTTGCAACCGTGTCCGATGAGCAATTACACTGTCCGCTGGCTCCAGGATCATTCCGCCACACTCTGCGATCGTCTACAACCTAGTTTGCATTGTCCGCCGGCCCCAGAGTCCGACTGCGACCGTGTCCGATGAGCAATTACACCGTCCACTGGCTCCAGGATCATTCCGCCACACTCTGCGATCGTCTACAACCTAGTTTGCATTGTCCGCCGGCCCCAGAGTCCGACTGCGACCGTGTCCGATGAGCAATTACACCGTCCACTGGCTCCAGGATCATTCCGCCACACTCTGTGATCGTCTACAACCTAGTTTGCATCGTCCGCCGGCCCCAGAGTCCGACTGCGACCGTGTCCGATGAGCAATTACACCGTCTGCTGGCTCCAGGATCATTCCGCCACACTCTGCGATCATCTACAACCTAGTTTGCATCGTCCGCCGGCCCCAGAGTCTGACTGCGACCGTGTCCGATGAGCAATTACACCGTCCGCTGGCTCCAGGATCATTCCGCCACACTCTGCGATCGTCTACAACCTAGTTTGCATCGTCCGCCGGCCCCAGAGTCTGACTATGACCGTGTCCGATGAGCAATTACACCGTCCGCCGGCGTCAGGATCATTCCGCCACACTCTGCGATCACTTTCGACCCAGTTCGCATCGTCCGCCGACTCCAGAGTCACTCCACCTACAAGAAACACACCACGAAACGTTTCCGACATCTGGGAGGGAGAGCGAGAAGAGGGGGGCCTGCTCCCGATTGTTGGAAAGAATGAATGGAGTCATCGGAATAAGGGAAAATCACATGGACTTTAGAAACAGTATAAATACCACTCACTGTATCTGGAGAAATTATCTCCGAACTCCCCTGCTCTCTGCTACGGTCCTAGACTAGAGCGGAAAAGTAGGATACCTGCCAATCTAAAGAGTTCACTGGTCACCAGGGGCTCTCTTCTTTACTCATCCTCCATTCTGAACAAGAATAAATCCCCGGAAGCGTCGTCCTTTAGGCCCTTCACAAAAACTTATCAGTCCTCTCCAGGTCCTGAGAGGCACTGTCCACTAAACAGATTTATACCGTGAAGTTCCAAAAGAGCCCCAGTACGGCACCAGTTCTTGGTACAGATCCGATCTAACCCCGAATGACTGCGCGAAAAACAAATCAATTACCCCGATCCATTCTCCGCTTCGAACCCTGCCGACAATATAGCATTTCGGAGTGTGCGGATTCTCCGAGGAGCCATCCACATCCTTCACATAGTCTGTTGAAGCATCCGCCTTCTACGTTTAAATCATTCGTGGTACCGTGGAGCGCGATCAGAGACCTGCGGACATCATTTTTCCGTTTGCTTTCAAAAGCGGACAGTGTCCATTCAATATAAAGAAACCCTTAGAAACTACATATCCTCGGAGGCTTACGAAGCGAACCCGCATCGCGACGGAAGCTTTTTAACAGCTCCGCCTGTAGAACAGAATTCACCGTCTATCCCCCAAGAAGGCCCCAAATTCGTATCAACATATCCGGTGAAGGATACAGGTCTAGAAAAAGGGCGACCTAGTGCTTCCTACACGAGTGGAGACGATTCCGCCGTGTACCAGTAGTGCGAAACAAATATTATTGGAGAATCCGGACCCCCATCAGACAGATCATAACTATTACACTAACCAACTAAACTTTAAACCACACAGGGAATTTTATCAAACACAAAAACCGAAGACTTCCGTCCCAACTGAAAGCTGTAAACTTTATTCCCTCTAGAGGACGAACACTACTCTACTTGCAAATATTACCCTGCATCTAGTAGAACCGCAGTCCATATCACATCTGGAGCCCACCACGAGGGGGAAATTTACAGCTGGAGACCAGGAGGCAGAAGTCGCTTAGAGAGGCAAGCCTCACCACTCTTTCCACCTCCCAGTCTCTTCTCGAAAACAGAAATCCACAACGGAATTTACAACAGGAACTCCTCCTATCAATAAATCAACCAGGCAGGGAGACTTTACCAGGACCATCCACCTTAAACCTGGTCCGAAATCGATCCGAATCCGACTTATCGGACCTCACTTCTCCACTCACAGACACATCGGAAGATCCATTTTTAGGACTACCAGACGCCTCACCTTCCAACTCAACAGGATTACCTTCCACTACTACATTATCCACGAGACCCAGTCTTTCCGCCTCGGGCTCAAGTTCCGACGTACCAGGGACTATTCAGCCTCGAACCAATACAGTTCCACCACCCGGAAATACTCCGCCGAAACTGACAACAGTCCTACAAAGGAGGATGCCACCCAAACCACTTCCATCCAGAAGCAGCAAGAATGCTCCAACCTTCGACGGAAAACCCCTTACCCTAGACCGATACTTCGAGGATGTTGAAGAAACAGCATTGACATCGGAACGGGATACGGACGAGGATCAGATAAACATAGCACTCCGATATGTTGACGCGGAGGAGGAACAGCTCTGGAAGAAGTACGGACCTGCTGGGACAAGCTGGGTGGATTTCAAACTCGCTATCCGAAAATTCTACCCCGGCTCCACGGGTGAAAAGAGATATTCGTGGGGCGATCTTAGGGAAATAGTCCGCCGATATGCGGAGAAATCCCCGTCCACGAAAGAGGAATTCAGGGCATATCAACGAGAATTCCGCAAAGTATCCGACTATCTCGTCGGCAAAGGCAAGATGTCCGAGAGAGAGAGGGACACGGAATTCATGCGGGGGATACATTCCGATTTCCGATATCAGATCCTAGGGAGGCTTCAGATTGTCAAGAGCGCTCAGCCCAGCGACGACCCATATACATTCGACGACGTGGTCGAGGCCGCGGATTGGGCTATAGACGGAAACCCTGGCGGAATGATCTCTGACTCAGCGGAAGATACCACAATAATCAAGAAGGAAATGGTTGACTTCAGCAAAGCACTCCGCGAGATGAACAGACAGTTCACGGTGGAATACAGAGCCTACACCGCGCCATTCAGACGAACTCCCAGCCAACTGGAAATAACAACCCCGCGAGAAACTATGGATCGTCTTTCCAATCCCAAGTAGACCATTCACGATCCACATGGAACCAAGGAAATCAGGTTCAGCTACCTTCGCAGAATCAAGC
The DNA here is from genome assembly GCA_029204085.1 of Mycena sp. CBHHK59/15. Classification (NCBI taxonomy): domain Eukaryota; kingdom Fungi; phylum Basidiomycota; class Agaricomycetes; order Agaricales; family Mycenaceae; genus Mycena; species Mycena sp. CBHHK59/15. The sequence goes on from JARGXW010000120.1 coordinate 31,104, forward strand.
GTTCTGGGATTCACAGAATGGAGTCAACACCGTCCGGGGACCCAACGGGGGTTTTGAACAGGGCAAATGCGGATTCTGTTCACAAGAAGGACATTTTATAAGGGAATGCCCGATGATGACCGACTACATTAAAAAGGGAAAATGCGCCAAGAATCCGGAAGGAAGAATTGTACTTCCGAACGGGAGGTATCTCCCAAGAGCTATAGAAGGAAACAATTTTGCGGAACGAATCGACAGATGGCATACTCTGAATACCGCAAATCCAGGCCCACAACCTCAAGTCAACATATTTGAGCGAGAAGAACCCCCACATATGCTATTTATGGCCTCCGCCCACATAGAGGAAGTGCCCGAGGACGAAGCAACTTTGGGGTCAGCTGATCACCCGGCTTTTGCGCTCGGAAACCTCTCGGACAGAGAAATTGAAGCATATCTCGAGACTAGGAAACGAGTGGACAAAAAGAATAAGGATACGTTCGAAGGAGTTTACATTCCGCCAAAACCAGCGGTCCTGACGAAAAAGAAAGTATCTCCCCAGCCCGCAGAGGTTCCCGGCACCGCGGGAACCCTTCCGCAGATTCCCAAGGAGTCGACAACTTCGGCTCCAAAACTCTATGTGCCAAAATACAAGGCTCCGATTGAGGAAACCGTAGACCAGCAGAGAATAATGGACCGAGCACTTGATGTACCTTTCTCCATCACCCCGCGGGAGTTTTATGCCATATCCCTCGACGCCCGGAAACAGATGAAGGAGTTGATGTCCTCCAAGAAAGTACCAGTGGTCGGGGTGTCGTACACTTCCGCGGACGGAGAATTACATTCCGATCGAAAATACGTGCTCCGCTATGAGGAAGGGGAGGGGGAGTTGCGAGAAGAGACCCTAACGTCCTCTGAGATTGATTCCTTGCGAGTCATTGACCCCTTAATAAATGGGGAACATCGTATTGAGGGAATACTGGACCAGGGATCCGAAATCATAGCCATGAACCGCGACGTCTGGTTAAGACTCGGAGTCGGACTTGACCCCCTCAAAACTCTAAACATGCAGTCTGCAAACTCACAGTCTAATTCCACGGCGGGAGTTATCGGGAACCTCCGCTTCACCATTCAAGGGATAGATTTGTATCTCCAGGTCCACGTCGTAGAGGGAGCACCCTTTGACCTCCTTATCGGACGCCCTTTCTTCCGTTTCACTAGTTGCCAGACGAAAGACAACTCCGATGGGTCGCAGGAGATCACTATTACATGCCCAAATACGTTGAAGAAAGTCACAGTTCCTACGCAGATGAAGACGCTAAGGAATAAGAACCCTTTCCGACCAGCCGCCCAAGGAAATATGGGTTTTCATGAAGCGGGGGCTCGCGCTTGAAGGAGGACCCCGCGGAAGATATCCACTACATTATGAACCAAGCCTCGATTCCCGGACTACACGCCAAATATCGACCTCTCCTTAATACCGGCGACAAAGCAGAGTCGTTTACATTTTTCCAATGCTCCGTTCCTTCCTTTTCGTTCTCCAGATTTGTTCCACCCCTCATGCTGTACTCCGCACCCGACGGGACATATACTGACTACTGCAGGACAGTGGAAATTACCGACGCAGAGCAAGTCTGGGAAATAACCCCCCAGTTTCTCCAACATTGTCTTCTTATGATGTACGACTATAACGAGGAAGCCTGTACGTTCGTAATGGCTACGGAACTCGACCAGAACAAGAAACCCAAGAAAAAGCCCAAGAAATACAAACCCGCGGCCCTCAAAGTACATTCTGTCCCAGCGACCTTGCCCGAAGAGTTTAGGATAGTCCGGAAATTTCCCTCCGACCCGCTGGAAGGAATGCCGCCACTCAATCCACACCCTCCCGCGTTCACACCAGGTATCAGACTCTCAGCGGAAAGGCTTAGAGCAATGAATATCAACCCAGATAAATTTCTTTGGGAACAAGAAGAGCTTCTAGCCATCGACGTTCTTAAAAATCATGAGACCGCGTTCGCTTGGGATGAATCGGAAAGAGGCAGATTTCGTGAAGACTATTTCGAACCAGTAAAATTTCCAGTGCTTGCGCACACCCCATGGCAGCAACGAAACATACCCATACCTCCAGGAATCCGGGAAAAAGTCGTAGAAATAATCCTTAGCAAAATAGCCTCCGGGGTCTACGAACCATCCTCCTCATCTTATAGATCTAGCTGGTTCTGTGTGCCAAAAGCCGACGGAACGGCTTTGAGGCTGGTACACAACCTCCAGCCTCTCAACACGGTCACCATACGCGATGCAGGATGCCCTCCGATTCTCGAGATGTACGCGGAATCCTTCGGAGGCCGAGTAATCTACACCATGTTCGACCTATTCGTCGGATTTGATCACCGAGTCTTGGATATAGGCTCAAGGGACTTCACCACGTTTCAGAGCCCGCTAGGAACACTCTGGCTTACCAGACTTCCGCAAGGGTATACCAATGCGGTTCAGATACAGCAAGGAGACGTGGCCTTTATCCTTCAGGACGAGATTCCGCATATAACCCAGCCTTTCGTTGACGACACGCCGGTCAAAGGCGGAGACAATTATTACCTTCAGGAGGACGGGACTTTCGAGACGATACCAGAAAATCCGGGAATTCGCAGATTCGTCTGGGAACATTTCCTGAATGTCAATTGGATTGTGCAAAGAATAAGGCACGCAGAAGGGACATTCAATGCGAAGAAATAGTTCCTCGGGGTGCCCAGAGTCAAGATTGTCGGACATGTATGCTCCGTTAAAGGGCGGACACCCGACGAGTCCAAAGTACAAGCCATACGTGACTGGCCAATCTGTGAAAGTTTGACGGAAGTCCGCGCCTTCCTGGGGACGTTAGGACTACTCCGCATTTTTATGGAGAACTTTGCATTACACGCGAGACCCTTACAAGCGCTTACACGGAAGGGCGCAGACTTCGTATTCGGACCGGCGGAAATTTACTCGATGCAAATACTCAAGAAAATCCTCATTGAATCACCAGCTATCCACAAAATTGACTACGCCTGTGGCCGACGGATAGTTCTGTCGGTTGACTCGTCATATGTTGCGGCGGGTTTTATCCTACTGCAAATTGGAGAGGACGGAAGGGAATATTCGTCGAGATTCGGATCCATAACATGGAACGAGCGGGAAGCCCGTTACTCCCAGGCGAAAATAGAACTTTACAGGTTATTCCGTGCTCTGCGGGCCTACCGGATATTCCTAGTGGGAGCTACAAACCTGCTAGTACGAACCGATGCAAAATATATAAAGGGTATGCTCAACAACCCCGATATTCAACCCAATGCTGCCATGAACAGGTGGATCGCGGGAATCATGCTGTTTGACTTTGAGCTAGAACACACTCCAGGGATATCACATGCGCCTGACGGACTATCCCGGAGACCTTCCGCGGCGGAAGATCCACAAGAAGATGAAAACCCGGAAGATTGGATTGACAGGGCTTGCGGATTTGCGATCGTAGCCATAAATTGGGATCAGACAGTCCATTCCTCGGGCCCCTACCCCAACCAAGGCCCAAATACGTCAACTCCACGACTCTGCAGAGCCTCCGATAACCCGTACGTACCAGCAGAGGTTTCTATTTACTCGAAATATGGCTCCGCGCAGACGGGTTATCACGTAGCAGTTCATTTGAATCAAGCAGACACCGACGGAGTTGTAATCCCTCGCACCGAAAAAGCCAAGAAAGCGGACGAAGACCTTGACATGTTGCGGAGTTTTTTAGAAAACCCTGAAAGGCCGGCGGGATGGACGGACCAACACTACAGTCGATTCATACAGAAGGCTCAGCAATTCTACTCAAAGGACGGGATTCTATGGAAAAAGGATTCCAAGGGAGAACACAAAGTGGCAGTCTTACCAGAAAACCGGACCCGTATACTCCAGCAGATTCACGACGATTTGGGGCACAAGGCATATTTTATTTGCAAGAAGCGGCTCACGGATAGATTTTGGTGGCCAATGATGGACCAAGATCTCCGCTGGTATCTCAATACGTGCCATGAATGCCAACTCCGCGCCACGGACAAGATACTACTTCCTCCAACGGTAGCAATGCCTATGCCACTATTTCACAAAGTATACGCGGATACCCTCCAAGACATAACGGATATCGGACTGTTGCGCACGCCAGATGTTCCGTCAGCGGATGGCCGGAATGGCGGATGATGGTCAACGAGGATGCATACTCCCTCGGATCATTTATCTTCGAGGAAATACTCTGCAGATGGGGCGCGGTAGTGGAAATCTCGACGGATAACGGGGCTCCATGGGTCAAAGCCGTCGACTGGCTTTCCACGCAGTTTAATATACATCATATCCGCATCTCGGGATACAATTCCCGTGCGCAGCGAGTTATTGAACGTCGTCACCATCCAGTCCGTGAGGCTTTAATTAAAGCTTGCGAAAGCAACATGACTCTCTGGACCCAGAAAATATTCTACGTCTTCTGGGCGGAGCGGGTTTCAATCAGCAAGGCTACGGGACGGTCCCCATACTATATGGCCCATGGAGTAGAGCCGCTATTTCCATTCGACATCGCGGAGGCCACTTATATGAGCCCTATCCTCGATAAAGAAATATCCACGGCAGAAATGATAGCGGCCAGAGCGCTCCGCTTAATGAAGCGAGAAGACGAGCTCCAGCTTATGCGGAGCCAAGTATATGAAGATCGGATAAAATCCATCCGCCAGTGGGAAAAGGATAACACCAATAATATCGTGGACTTTGATTTCGAACCCGGAAGACTGGTCATTGTGCGGAATGCTTCTGTGGAGAACGATTTGACCAAGAAAAACAAGCCGCGGTACTTCGGACCCATGATAGTTGTACGAAGGAAGCTGGGAGGCCCATATATACTTGCGGAACTCAATGGGGTGATTGGAAAACAGCCATACATGGCATTCCGACTCATACCCTATTTTCCGCAGTCCGCAGTGATTATCCCAGTCACCAAAATCATAGAAAGACAGATCCGGACCGTGGAAAGGGCCAAGGACATGCCGACTTGGGGAGACAATGGACTACGGGATTGGGAAGGGCAAGCAGCACCTGCGAAAAAGTCCGTGGAGCGAAAATTATAACGAAAACTTTGGCGTGGATACTAGTGGGACGAGCCCGGCTCAAACGAAGCCACCCCTGGCGCTAGCAAATTTATTATGCGAACTCGAGTCGCACCAGAAATGTCACCCCTACACCATCGTTCCACATGGATAGACGGCACTTAAAAGGATCACTGACGGAACAGAAACTAGCACCCAGGATCAGTATATTTCACTCCGACCGAGGGGATCCCCTGGTAAATTGACGGGCTTATCATCTATCACCTTACAGTATATATCGTTGCGGAATTTTACGGAAGTTTTCCTTGACTAAAGAAAGGTCTATTCCCGCAACCCGATCCACCAGTATTTTGAGCTTAAAATTGCGCCATGATTCACTTCCCAAAAAAAAAAAAAAAAACTATACAATTAGGGATCTACGGATGGATACATCTAATAGTACAGGAGAAGGAAAGAAATGAAAAAAAAGGGCGCCAGCCCAGCCACGAGTACTCCATTACAATGTCCGCGCCACTCTCGTCGCCTCGGTACGCGGAAGCAGCGGCCATCTCGCTCTCCCGGTACTTGTTCTCCTCGATCTCCTCTACCTCGCCTCCGTCCGCGACTTCCCGCATATTCGCATCTTCCGCCTCGATCTTCACCACCACAGAGTCCGGCAGCGCGGGCGTGCGGAGCAGCGCAGGCTCCCCAAACGACTCCGCCAGCACGCGCTCGTGGATCTGCGAGACGCGCATTCCGGCGACAAGGGAGGTCGCCTCGTCCACAGTCAGAGCGCGCGACGGTTCACGGCTCGGTCCAAAGAAGGCTGGGAGACCGCCTCCAAGCGCCGGCGTCGGGTCGCGCGCGGATGGGACGGGCGTGGCAGCGGCGGATGTGTGAAAGGGGGCGGGGGTTTCCGTGCGTGAAGGCGGCAGGAACAGAGGCTACAAACGTGGTTAGCATCGAGGAAGATAAAGAAGAGGGACAAGGTTGGTCGCTTACCTCGCGTGGGCGTCTCTCGACCTCTGGGAAAATGCGGAACATCTCCGCGATATTCCACCCCGCTTCACCTTCCCCGAACTGCTGGTACTCCCCCCGTTCCCACGCACCGTTTGCCAGCCCGTGCCATGGCCCGCGGAAGTCGATCGGAAGCTGCGGGTGCAGCGCGGCGGCCTGGTCTTCGATCCAGGCGACGTCCTCGACGGAGGGGAGTGGCGGCGGGAAGAGAGGGAGGCCGCTAGCGGCACGGTCCTCGACGCGGAACCGCAGGTTCTGGAGGTTGGCGGGGGCGATCGTCTCCAACCACCGACGATACACCTCGCCTCCTGCCCGACGGTGGATCCGATCCTCGAAATTAATCGAGGCCCAGGAGAGGAGGAACCTCATCCTGGAGACCCATTCCAGCGCTTCCGCCTCCGACGCGAAGGGCGGATCATCCTGCAACCGGACGATGGGCCCGAACACCTGCTCGGGAGGGCGGAAGGCCAATGGGATGCGCGCGGGCGCGGGTGCGGACGCCAAGGAGGATGGGCGGGCGGGCGCCTCGTCGTCGCTGTCGGGTACGAGGATGACGTCGGCGTCATCATCGAACAAAGCGGCGGGGTGTTTAGAACCCGAGGCGACGGGCGTGCGCGGCGGAACCTTGGGCGGAAGTAGGTGAATCTTCCGTGGTTTCTTGCGGGCGGGCTCCTCAGTTCCGTTGACCGGAAAAACACCTAAAGAATCGGACACATTAGCAAGACTCGATGTTTAGAAGAAATAAGAGCACTCACGATTATGGAGCTGCACGAGCAGCGCCGTGTCGGGTCGGACGCTCAGGGGAAGGGGGCGTTGCTCCACGCAGCTTTTCTTGCGGTGTTTGCAACCGAAGCAGGCACGTTTGTTTCCCTTGGGCAACAGGTCGAGACACGGGAAGTCCCACTCCCTGCACTCAACACACTCCTGGAAAAAGCGGAAGGAGTCCGACAGTTAGCATAGGACCACCATCATCTCAAAAACACTTACCAGCCGGGCACCGATGGGCTGGTTAGCGGCGGACTCGAGGAGCCCAGCGGCTCTCTTCCTCGTCGAGAGGAAATCGGCGAGCGCCGTGCGAGCGGCCTTGTCGGGCCCCTCGATCCACTGCTCGTCGACCGGGAGATCCGCGTGTTTCCGCTTCCCGGCGGCCTTCTTCGACAAGGAAAGCGGCGGCGGCATGGGCGGGCGGTGTGTCACGGGCGGCGTGCAGACTCGAGGCGGTGTGGCGGGGTACGGCGTATGGAGGGTGCAGAGGGTGGACGCGAGTTGGTCGCCCAGTGGTTTGTCGTCGCCTAACGAAAGCCGCTGGAGGTCCAGCTCGCGGGCGACGTCAAACACCTTCTTGATGTAGGCGCGGGTGGACGCAATATTGGTGTCCCATTCGCGGGCGTCCAGCTCCTTCAGTTCCGCCATACACATCTTGAAGGCGGCAAGGGCGACGTGCGCTCCTTCTCCCGGGCCTCGTGACCCTCCTTCCATGCGTTCTGGCGGGCATGGCAATCCCACCAGAATTCCTCGGCCTCCCGGAACTCCAGCTGCTGGATTTCCGCCTCCAGCGCGGCCTGCTCCGCCTTCGCGACGGCGGCTTTCCTCTCCGTGAATTCTCTTATCACGGCGGAGCGCTGCACAACAGAAGCACCGGGAACGGTGGGCGGAAGGATAGGGGTGTCGGGGACCAACGGCACGACGGGCTCGCCAGTGAAGTCGGGTGAGGGCGGGCGCGACGCGAGCAATGGCGGTGAGACAGTGGCGAGGCGCGCGGGCTTCCAGTCGGGCGCCATGAAATAGGCGTATTGTTTTTCGGCGTCGTAGACGCGTTGCTCGGCGGCGTCGTGGAGCCGGTTCAGATCTGCCACGGACGGGCGGAGCGGGCGGGGCGCCACGATGGGAGGAGAGGGCAATACCTCCGGCTCCGGCGATGAGCGCGGCGAGGCGGAGCTCGGGGCGCGGGTATGGGCGATGGGGGGGGGTGTAAAAGAGCGGCGACGGCCGCGGGACGAGACCTTGACAAGGGGACGGCGGCTGAGCTCGACATCGAGCTCGTCTTCCTCGCCGTCGGACCCCTGGTGGCGATCTGGGATGACCTTGGGCGCTGAAAAGGGGTGGGAGAGTTAGCAGGAACCCGTGGTATAGGATGTCGGCACGCACCTTTCGTCTTCTTCAGGGGGCGGGGAGCGGGGCGCATGTCCTTGGGGGCCATTGTGAGTTTGATATACCAGGTAGGGGACGCTATGATGGGTGGAGGAGAGAGACGATGAAGCTGGAATTCGTATCCGACTCAGCTTGCGCGTCGGATTGCTGCTTGCCTAAAGGGGATAAAACTTAGAAAGGCTTCGGAGGCTTCGAATTGCTGCGCTTCTTCGACGAAACACGAAGAAGACAATGGGATTCTCGGAGGTGCATTATATGACTCACAGACATGTCCGAGGCCTCGGGAGCCACTCCGCCGACCAGAAACATGATCGGAATGACAGCGGAGGACATGGCAAGGGAATCGTTCCCCCACCTACGGATCAAAAGCCGATCAAGATATTATCCGAGACTGCCAGGACTCCGATGGGCTTAGGAAACACGAAGGAATAGAAAATCAAAAAATCAGACCGTTCGGCCATCGGACTACCCCACGTAATCGGTAAAATAATGTGAAATCCACACCAGAAAGGCTGCAGAGAACTCTCAGAGCGGACGGATAACAGTGTCAAGAAATTGACCCCACGGACTAGAGGAATATCAGTGCCAAGAAATTGGCCCCACGAAATATCGGAATTAGCTTCAGCCTACGGAAAAATGGAGTGGCCACTGCTCCCTCGGAGACATTGTTTATCGCTACCAGATACTTGCGGAGTTGCTCACGGGAGTGCACCCCAATGCAACAAGACACGAAAGGTCCATCGGACACTACACAGCATTCGACGACTAGGTCCGCGGGCCTTCGAATGCCGGGAATTGATCACCCGACACTTACAGCTCGCGGAACAACGAAGTTAGGACGAACTACACGACTCCGCTGGTCGGAAACACCAACACATCTCTCGTTCTCACAGATACTAGGCGCCTCGGTACTACGATAAGGCAGCAGAAAAGGGGGGAAAGCACTAAAAGAAAAACATGCAATGGGAGATCAAGGTGTTGATCGGAAAGTGGAGAGGAAAACAAAATAGTCAAGAAATGTGCGCAAGAATGGCGCCATTAATTCTGCGAAATCGGGGCATACGGACCTGCGGAAAACCAGATATAAGGGTGGATTCAGCGGATTAATGGTGTGGATACGTACCGGTAACGCCCATGGCCAACGGAATCATTGTGAAGTCGTGTGGGGCCATGGACGTGGCCAAATCAAGCTCAATTCCGAATCCATCGTCCCATCGGAGAAGTGTGGAGCACACCAGGCGCCCATTTTCATCATAATCCGTGTACTCGCCATGGCAGCAGGTGCGGAGTAGTGTTTCACTGGAAGCTTCGAGCAAGGGAACTAGTACGCATGGGCGTGGGTGGTCACCGGAAGGAACTTCGGGGGGGAGGCCTACATAATGGCACATAAACGCGGTTATTTGAAGCATCTGAAACGCTTCGCTGGGCACGGTGATTTCCGTGGATAGCCAATACGGATCATGAGCTTCTATGCCCGCCCGACGAGTCCCCAGGGTCCGGGATACCATCCTCTGACGTTGCGGAGAGATATATCAGGACCCTCATCAATTCTGTTTCCACGGAACCAGGGACTTACAAAATGATACAACAAAATCAGCAACCACGTTCGGATTTGACGCCCTTCGGTAGCGGAATAAGCGGGAAGATGGTCCAGTTCCGTAAAATCGTGAGTTACAGCGCGAACCAATGTGTGGACGAAAGGGCGGAGCGTGAACTGGAAAAAGTACGAATAACCCATCTCGGGAAAATATGCCGTCGACTCCAGGGCCTCATCAGAGAGTGAGAGACTATTCAAGAGGGGTGCGGCATGTCCAATATCGAAGGAGGGTCGACTCGACATCTGGGGCATGTTTTTTTTGGGACCCTCAGCACAACGACCCGGATTTTATATCATAATTCAATCGGAAGGTACCAAAACGGGATCCGCGTAACTAATAAGCAGGACCACCAGCGGCACTATCATTTCAGGAACAACACCTCGTGTGGATATACCGCTATACGTGGTCCGTTACCGTCCCGCGTCCTGTCCGACGGGAATATCATCGTCAGGAGTATTACTACGGGTCGGAATGAACATCTCGTCCGCTGGAACTACGGGAATCTTATAACATACGTCTCCCAACTCGGGATGATACCTACGAAGTCGCGCCCCAAACTTGTGGAGGACGCCCTCCCGAGCCTGATGCACCTGGTCCGCCTTGGTCCGCTGACCCACACCATAGGTGGATGGGCTGATAGTGTTCAAAGAGAACCCGTGGGCATCGATTCCGTGGTGAATATAGTCCGGGCGGAGGATCATATGGGATTGCAGCACGGCGAGAGCGTCGAACAAGCCATTCCGATCGTCTGCGAGGTCGTCTCCCGTGTACCCGAACCACTCCACAAAACATTCCGCCATAGCGAACGTCATGGTCGCGGTCCCAGGGATATAATATTCCACCATACCGGCATTCCCAACCGCGCCAACCTTGGTGCTCCCCAGGAGTATCTGGAAATTGTAAGATGTCTTAAATAAATAAAAACTGGTGGCGGACACCGCAGAACATGACTGTGGCCTACCATATTCGACAACAGCACCTTCAGTCCACCGCGGAGACGACCCAAAACGTCGGCTGGAAGGGATTCCGCCTGACGGCTGCCCAGCACCTCATGGAGTGCCTGAGCCAGGCATCGGATATGCGACACCCATAGGATATCGAGGCTCGATTTGATTCTCTCCGAGCTTGCGATGGGCAGAATGGGATGGAGCTCGTTGAGCAGAACGGATGAAATAACGAGAGCAGGATCAGTCATGGGTAAAAAGGCAGGCAGGGAAGAGGTCGGGGCTGACACTAGGAAGAAGCGGAGTGCTTTTATACCCTATGTGGGCGGGTCGGATTTGGACCGCGCCAGTTCTGACAGTGCCGAAACGACCAGCGGGGGGCTTGTCGGTACATTCCGATCAACAATTCAGTACTACGGGACAGGCTACGGACTTCCACACTACGCAAGCCATTCCTTTCTGGCATCAACACTTATAATGTCTGCCAGCACTTTACCCATCCCTTCTGCGTCCTGGATCCTTTCACGCAGCCAGTACTTTTCTCCGATCCAAGGATCCACCCGTTCCTGAGCATGAAGAATTGCTATCTCTTCGGCGGTCCACGATGGAACCGCGGAAAACGGCGCAAGGTCTAGAGTAATGGGAACATCGATGGGGTCCGACGCCTTGTTCCGCGAGCTCCTAGCAAGCCGTAGGCAATGCTGAACGCGTCGGAGAAGAGCTCCTTCGTAAGCGGGCCCCATTCCGTAGGAGGGAGAGTCGAGAAGGGAATGGAATTTCGACATGAGGGATAGGCTAATCACACATTCCACCGGGACGCTCATAGGGCCGCCTATCGTCTCCACCACTTCAAGGGCCACGATATAGGTCAGGGCCTACCATGGCCCCAGTATTAATTTCGCAGACGATCTCTGAAGTGCGTGGAATGCACCGCGTATCGGAGATAACACCCCACAAATCTATTCAGGTACACTTTCGTTATTTCTGGGACGTCGCTGGGCTTCGACGCCCTCGAAGGCAACGCAAGGTTGATGATCCGTGCAAACGGGGCGAGGTTTTCCTTCATGAAGGCAAGGACTCCGCCGACTTGGCGGCTGTACAGGCGGGAATCAGGAAATACGAAGGTAAACCACGGAAGGATAACTTGGATAGAGGACGGGATAGCTGAGAGTTCTCCCACCGAGCGAGGCTGGAGCTGGAGGAATTCTGCGTGCTGCGCTTCGGTCACGAATGCACTATCCATGCTGAAGAAGCTCGTCCGGGGGATGGCGGCTATTTATCTGACCATGCAACTAGTCACACTATGGGGGTCACAAGATAATTCGACTATTAAGCGGGATACAGAGCGACAATTTAAAACAGACTCCTCGAAAGTTCCGACGAAGTCCGCTGCCTGTCAGCAAGACTCCGATGTGTAATCCGCCACCTTACAAGCGGCATCAATTGTTCAGAAACGCGTTCCACGCCTCGAACTCTTCCGCCAAAGTGTCCAAGCATTTCCACCCCAAGATTCTTGTATCGGAATCCTCCCGAGCGCGCTGAGCGATGTGGATAACACTCGCGAACTTCTCCAGGGCATCTATCTTCGAATCGGCATCTTCATCTCCCTCGAAGCCGTACCGTAAAATCAAGCGGTTCATATATATCAAGCAGGATATCGAAGGCGTCGGAATGGCTACCGCTAGGATGACGGAGCAAATCGATATCGCTTCCACTATGAAACTCTTGCAGGAAGATCAGAGAGGCGGGTATAAATATATTGACGACCTGCGCTCACCGCGAAATGCAGGTACGCCGCGAGCTGACTCCGAAGCCAAGGTGCGTCGGAGGGGTTAGGGAGTCGGAACTCGAATCGGCCGCGGACTTCGACCGCAACATCGCGGAGAGGACAGAGCACGTTCTCCGAATACTGAACGATGTCCGGTCTCGCTGCGTAGGCTTGGAGCCCATCCCATGTCAGAAGATCGACATAAAACACTTCGAACGAATCACGGCATTGGGTTACGGGGTAGATCGGAGGAGCTTCACTAAGCAGCGCGAAGCGTACAGGCATTGGCAAGGGGCTCGCGATGGACCGGGGCACACAGCTGTGAATAGGCGACATTCGGGGCCATACAGCGCGCGCTATTTATCATTCTCTACCACTCCGCTAAGCGACGCTCGAACTTTCCGCCTCGATATTCAGCATACTCCTGCGCGCATCCGGTCAACGCCGCCCAGTCCTCCGCGAGCCCGCTTAACTTTCTAGCAATCTTCAAAGCACCCTCGAGGCTCGCCTGATCATCGCCTTCGAATCCGACGCGACTGAGAAGGAATTCGATAATCCTGAACATCTGCGAGCTCTCTCCTGGGATCATGACGTCCTCGATGCCGACAACGTTCACTCCCTTCATGAGGCTCAGGATGTACGAAGGACGGGAGATAGATATGAGTTTCTAAGGAGCGTGTCGGATAGGTCTTACAGGGATGGACGATTCAAGAACGTACCATTTGTTCCACAATGACGCGCATCGCGTATCGAATCGCTTGGTGATCCATCGGAGGAAACACGGGTGTATCGGACGACATACGGAAGTCGTCATCAACGACGTTCTGAATATAGTAGACGCTCGGTCGGATTAACAGGTGCAAGTAATCCGGGAAGGCGATGGGTGGAATCCATTTCTCTCCAAGAGCGCGTTCAGCGGCGGATGGGGCAATCAGAGAAAGCAGGACACAGAGTTGACAAGCGGGCGTGAGTCCCGATAAGTCGTCCTGCAGATGGGACATATCGTAGGCCTGGGCGGACGATACCCGATTCATTACTTTATCACTTCCAGCTCGCTTGAGACTCCGACTACATGGAGCGGAGCTTCGCGGATTGGCTGCAGACCAACATTGGACCCCGAAATAATGGTATTTCCAACTACTGATCCCACTAGCGCCATCACCAGCCGAAGTCGACACTTTGCGCAATCAATTCGCCAGTCACACTGAATTCCCAGAATTCACCTCGTGATTCCGTGACCATCCACCACGTTTTAGAAACTTTCCGCAACTTCTGCAGAGAGTTGAACAATCGCGTCCCGCTCGGAGTCTCTTCCCCTTCGAATCCGCAGCACATCACGAAGTAATTAGTGAGGCTGAGCATCCGCCAGCACAGGTCGGACACAGGGACGGCATGGCACGATGACGTTTGATGCCAAATCTCCTGGTAACAGGGGCTGCTCGGCTGTTGGTGTGTGATCAGGTCCTGCTTGAACAATTTTCTCGGCTTTCCGATAACGAGCATAGGTCATGGGGGAGCATACCAATAAATCTAGAATTCCACGAAGGACTCTCCGCAACCGTTTAGTGAACATTGACGGTGGGGGGACACGTGGCAAGGGATCACAGAATAGGGGGTCGAGAATTCTCTGGAACAGATAGACAGCAGGACGAACGACTCTCCGCATAATTTCGGAAATCGGGATAATGGGTTTCCATTCGGCGCCTTGCGAGATCTCTAGCTCGGGAACTTGGACCTGTTCCAGTAGTTCCAGCAGTTGCGGGATGGTCCTCGGACGGCTGTCAAGCTGGAAATAAGGACTCGACATGTGTTCGAAAGGCCGGGAGTGGCTTTAGATGAGTGCTGCTCCCTTTCTCTCCTTCTCTTTATAGTGTTTCCGCTTCGCAGGATCTGACAGGCCGACAAACGAAAATTATCAACAACACGCTACTACTCCAGCGCGGGTGGATACGGTTCTCCTGAGCTGCGGAATTCATCGTATTCTCTCTGCAAAATTCCCGTCCGCGCCTCTGTTATAGTTACCCAGGCGGAAGCCACTGCCCTCAGCCGCGTTACGGTTGTTAATAAGTGCTGCGACTCTGCGCTCCCAAATCCGTCGTGTACCCATAACAAAACACGAGATATTCCAATATTTCTATCATCCTGAAGGCCCGACCGTCGACAGGGATCGCTTCCTCTCGAGCGGATTCTCAGTCCCAGTGCGGGTTGTATTCTGCGCGGAAAGAATTCGGCAGCACGATGTTATGCTGTACATACTGAGTGCTAGTCAATTCCGCGTAAACGGAGCTGCTCACCAGCGCGTCCAACAAACTGCAGAGCCCTTGCCGCATGAATTTCGTATCTGCATTGTCCAACAGGGGAGGAGGCCACGCGAATGAGAGCGTAGGGTCGACGAACTTATGCGTCACATACACGGCGGGACGTAGGACTCGCTGCACGAAGAGGCTAGCCGCCGCGGTTTTTCGGACTGGCAGATTTTCATCCACATCGCCTGGTGGACAATGCATGCGCAGTCGGTTTCCCGCCTCTGCGACGGACATTTGTTCCATGCCTAGAGTGAGATCTTGACGTCGTTGCCAATACCGACTGGAAGTGGGGAGGAAGGATGTATTGACATGCGCGGGCCTTCCGCTTTTTATGCCGCGGACCCTACGGCATCGGAATGTACATTCCTCCTCTACGAAATCGACAACATTCCGCTCCCTTCCGACTCCACGGCTTCCAACACAGGGACCCACACGCTGATTCCGATCGCAGGCCCTTCTACATCTGTGAACAAACTAGGGCTAAGACCTCTCTGCGAACAGGCGACATAGCTATAAGCTTTGAATCTGTTAGCCCGCGCCGTGTCCTGCGTTCCGGAAGCTACCATGTCCGAAACCAGTTCATCAACGCTCTCTTTGCACACCCCTAGAACTTCTCCGTCCTTACCCGTCTCCACTCGGACACTTCCCTTGATTCGCGACAGAGAAATCAGAGTGGCCTCAACAACCCGCTCCGCTTCAAGCCAGTACTCGTTCCGACGCGCGGGGTCGAATTCGGGGACGGAGGGGGATCCTATCTTGATACGAGTGTATTCTTCTGGAAGACGACGACCACTGAAGTAACCTTCTACGGTACGATGCGGATCATACTCCTCGTAATCGAGGAAGGTCGTTCTATCAGTGCTCCGACGCATCATGAAGGTATCCGCACATTGCTGAAGAAGGAATTCGATTTCGGCTGCGGCAACTTGGATCGGCGTGCACCCGCGCTCAGGAGGACCGTTGTCGCCATCGAAACCGACCACCTTTATGAGTACAAGGAGGACATGGAACATCCACGCCGCCGTTGGTGTATTGTACCGACTAAACAATCCGCGGAGCTCGTTCTGGCGGACTTGTGCTGCAAAGTACTATTTTCAATTTAGTTGGACCTTACTGCGGGGTCTAATCACTGCCACACTCACGACGTGTTCCACCAAGATTTGCATGCACACGCAGACATTGAACATATCTCCTCTGCTTAATATATCCTTCGTCCGTGTACCCCAGCGATCCTCGAACACACCAAGTGACACCAGGAAAACTTGGAAGCGCAACGTTTCACGGAGGAACCGAGCTAAGCCGCTGGACGGAATAAAGAACAGATCGGAGGGCCAGCTGACAGTCGAGCTATGGAACCTGTGCAAGGAAGCGGCGTCCATTATGGAAGAACGGGACCAAGAATGATACGCACAAGGAATTTTTAGGGAATTTTATAGGTGGCCGACCAGGGACGATCAGCATTTTAAAGTGGGGAGGAGATGTGAGGCTGCACTATGTTTGCCCACCGTTGCGGTGTAGTCCGACCACCTAGTTTGCAACCGTGTCCGATGAGCAATTACACTGTCCGCTGGCTCCAGGATCATTCCGCCACACTCTGCGATCGTCTACAACCTAGTTTGCAACGTCCGCCGGCCCCAGAGTCTGACTACGACTGTGTCCGATGAGCAATTACACTGTCCGCTGGCTCCAGGATCATTCCGCCACACTCTGTGATCGTCTACAACCTAGTTTGCATCGTCCGCCGGCCCCAGAGTCTGACTACGACCGTGTCCGATGAGCAATTACACCGTCCGCTGGCTCCAGGATCATTCCGCCACACTCTGTGATCGTCTACAACCTAGTTTGCAACGTCCGCCGGCCCCAGAGTCTGACTACGACTGTGTCCGATGAGCAATTACACTGTCCACTGGCTCCAGGATCATTCCGCCACACTCTGTGATCGTCTACAACCTAGTTTGCATCGTCCGCCGGCCCCAGAGTCTGACTACGACCGTGTCCGATGAGCAATTACACCGTCCGCTGGCTCCAGGATCATTCCGCCACACTCTGCGATCGTCTACAACCTAGTTTGCATCGTCCGCCGGCCCCAGAGTCCGACTGCGACCGTGTCTGATGAGCAATTACACTGTCCGCCGGCGTCAGGATCATTCCGCCACACTCTGCGATCGTCTACAACCTAGTTTGCATCGTCCGCCGGCCCCAGAGTCTGACTACGACCGTGTCCGATGAGCAATTACACCGTCTGCTGGCTCCAGGATCATTCCGCCACACTCTGCGATCGTCTACAACCTAGTTTGCAACGTCCGCCGGCCCCAGAGTCTGACTACGACCGTGTCCGATGAGCAATTACACTGTCCGCTGGCTCCAGGATCATTCTGCCACACTCTGCGATCGTCTACAACCTAGTTTGCATCGTCCGCCGGCCCCAGAGTCTGACTGCGACCATGTCCGATGAGCAATTACACCGTCCGCCGGCGTCAGGATCATTCCGCCACACTCTGCGATCACTTTCGACCCAGTTCGCATCGTCCGCCGACTCCAGAATCACTCCACCTACAAGAAACACACCACGAAACATTTCCGACATCTGGGAGGGAGAGCGAGAAGAGGGGGGCCTGCTTCGATTGTCGGAAAGAATGAATGGAGTCATCGGAATAAGGGAAAATCACATGGACTTTAGAAACAGTATAAATACTACTCACTGTATCTGGAGAAATTATCTCCGAACTCCCCTGCTCTCTGCTACGGTCCTAGACTAGAGCGGAAAAGTAGGATACCTGCCAATCTAAAGAGTTCACTGGTCACCAGGGGCTCTCTTCTTTACTCATCCTCCATTCTGAACAAGAATAAATCCCTGGAAGTGTCGTCCTTTAGGCCCTTCACAAAAACTTATCAGTCCTCTCCAGGTCCTGAGAGGCACTGTCCACTAAACAGATTTATACCGTGAAGTTCCAAAAGAGCCCCGGTACGGCGCCAGTTCTTGGTACAGATCCGATCTAACCCCGAACGACTACGCGAAAAACAAATCAATTACCCCGATCCATTCTCCGCTTCGAACCCTGCCGACAATATAGCATTTCGGAGTGTGCAGATTCTCCGAGGAGCCATCCACATCCTTCACATAGTCTGTTGAAGCATCCGCCTTCTACGTTTAAATCATTCGCGGTACTGTGGAGCACGATCAGAGACCTGTGGACATCATTTTTCCGTTTGCTTTCAAAAGCGGACAGTGTCCATTCGATATAAAGAAACCCTTAGAAACTACATATCCTCGGAGGCTTACGAAGCGAACCCGCATCGTGACGGAAGCTTTTTAACAGCTCCGCCTGTAGAACGGAATTCACCGTCTATCCCCCAAATTCGTATCAACATATCCGGTGAAGGATACAGGTCTAGAAAAAGGGCGACCTAGTGCTTCCTACGTGAGTGGAGACGATTCCGCCGTGTACCAGTAGTGCGAAACAAATATTATTGGAGAATCCGGACCCCCATCAGACAGATCATAACTATTACACTAACCAACTAAACTTTAAACCACACGGGGAATTTTATCAAAGACCAAAACTGAAGACTTCCGTCCCAACTGAAAGCTGTAAACTTTATTCCCTCTAGAGGACGAACACTACTCTACTTGCAAATATTACCCTGCATCTAGTAGAACCGCAGTCCATATCACACCGGTCCATTCCAGTTCACATATCACACACCAGATAGTAGAGGAAAAAAAATATGCATTGCCATCTAAAATACATAGGTAGCATAATAAGGATATAACGGAAATATGATGTCTTGCAGTGTCAAGATGGTTGAGGAGAACACTTGGAAAACACTCCATCCTTCCAAGAGAGCCTAACAGATGCCAGTTACGGACTTGACTCTTGCACAGTGCACGACTTGAAGCCAGAAGGACTTGAGAATGTTGATGCCTGACACATTCAATAGAAATATAGGGCTTGAGGAAGCTTGGGATTGGTTTGAGGGAAAAGACCGGACTTGAGAATTTGAAGCTGAAGGAGGGAATAGTGGCCACTGCAGGACAAGTCAGAGAAGATGGGAGTTGGGGGAAAAGAAGAGGTGATCGTTGAGTCGGACTTCGCCTCTTTTATGAAGTTGCACTGAGATCAGCCGCCGGCTGTCAGCACGTTGGAAAGCACATGCAGGGCATTGACTCTATGTGTAGCGGTGTGAGGCTGCACTATGTTTGCCCACCGTTGCGAGGTGTAGTCCGACCAGAAACCAGGATCATTCTGCCACGCAGTTGGCATTGTCCGCCGGCCCCAGAGTCTGACTACGACCGTGTCCGATGAGCAATTACACCGTCCGCTGGTGCCAGAATCATTCCGCCACACTCTGCGATCATCTATACATCATCTGCCGGCTCCAGAGTCACTCTGCCACGCTTTGCGACTGTCTACAACCGAGTCCGACCCACCGTCCGCCGGCTCCACAATCATTCCGCCACGCTCCGCGATCGTCTACAACCAAGTTTGCATCATTCGCCGGCCCCAGAGTCTGACTACGACTGTGTCCGATGAGCAATTACACCGTTCGCTGGTGCCAGGATCATTCCACCACACTCTGCGATCATCTATACATCGTCCGCCGGCTCCAGAGTCACTCTGCCACGCTTCGCGACTGTCTACGACCGAGTCCGACCCACTGTCCGCTGGCTCCAGGATCATTCCGCCACACTCTGCGATCACCTTCGACCCAGTTCGCATCGTCCACCGACTCCAGAGTCACTCCATCTACAAGAAACACACCACAAACGTTTCCGACATGTCGGACGGAGACATATGCAGTCCGCTGGCTATGGTTCTGCACACTAGGAAATTGGTCCACAGGCTCATACAATGATTCCGCACAGCTGGGAGGGAGAGCGGGAAGAGGGGGACCTGTTCCCGATTGTCGGAAAAGATGAATGGAGTCGTCAGAATAAGAGAAAATCACATGGTCTTTAGAAACAGTATAAATACCACTCACTGTATCTGGAGAAATCATCTCCGAACTCCCCTGCTCTCTGCTACGGTCCTAGACTAGAGCGGAAAAGTAGGAAACCTGCCAATCTATAGAGTTCACTGGTCACCAGGGGCTCTCTTCTTCACTCCATTCTGAACAAGAATAATCCCCGGAAGTGTCGTCCTTTAGGCCCTTCACAAAAACTCTTCAGTCCTCTCCAGGTCCTGAGAGGCACTGTCCACTAACAGATTTTATACTGTGAAGCTCCAAAAGAGCCCCGGTACGGCACCAGTTCTTGGTACAGATCCAATCTGACCCCGAACGACTGCGCAGAAACAAATCAATTACCCAGATCCATTCTCCGCTTCGGATCCTGCCAACAATATTAGCATTTCAAAGTGTGCGGACTCTCTGAGGAGCCATCCACATCCTTCACGTAGTCTGTTGAAGCATCCACCTTCTGTGTTTAATCATTCGCGGTACCGTGGAGCACGATCAGAGACCTGCAGACATCATTTTTCCGTTTGCTTTCAAAAGCGGACAGTGTCCATTCCATTAAAAGAAACCCTTAGAAAACTACACATCCTTGGAGGCTTACGAAGTGAACCCGCATCGCGACGAAGGCTTTTTAACAGCTCCGCCTGTAGAACAGAATTCACCGTCTATCCTCCAAGAAGGCCCCAGATTCGTATCAACATATCCAGTGAAGGATACAGGTCTAGAAAAGGGGCGACCTAGTGCTTCCTACGCGAGTGGAGACGATTCCGCCGTGTACCAGTAGTGCAAAACAAATATTATTGGAGAATCCGGACCCCATTGGACAGATCATAACTATTACACTAACCAACTAACTTTAATCCACACAGGGAATTTTAACAAACACAAAAACCAAAGCCCTCCATCACAACTGAAAGCTGTAAAACTCTATTCCCTCTAGAGGACGAACACTACTCTACTTGCAAATACTACCCTGCATCTAGTAGAACCGCAGTCCATATCACAGCGGTGGAGAAGAGAGAGTCTGTGATAGAGCCATGGGTTCGAGGTAGAGTAGTGTAGAGTGGGGGGTCTATGGTGCTCTACAGAAGCGGCGTGTCTACTGGTAACTATGTCGCAGCCGGCAATCTATGGCATGGCCCGGGGCTCTACATGCGCAAAAGGTGTTTCCAGATGTAATTCTTTGTAAGAACTTTAGTAGAGAGTCTTGAACTCTCTGAACTCTGACTTATGTCAGGGATATGCTAACCTTGAACAATGTGTATTGTTTAAGGTGCAGTGCATATGGTAAAGTAAGTTAAGTTACTGTACAAATAAAAAAGTACAGCTATTTAAGAAAGGACTACAGCATGTAGTCCTAATAGTAACAAATAATACAAAACAAAGGTAAATTGAGATCAAATATCTTACATTCTTGGTCAGACTTGGTCGTAGACGATTGTGGAACATGGTGGAGTGACTCTGAAGCCAGCAGACAGTGTAATTATTGGTCGGACTTGGTCATAGATGGTTGCAGAACATGGCAGAGCAACTCTGGAGCCAGCGGTCAGTGTAATTGTTGGTCGGACTTGGTCATAGGCAGTTGTGGAATGTGGCGGAGTGACTCTGGAGCCAGCAGACAATGTAATTCTTGGTCGGCCTTGGTCATAGACAGTCACAGAACATGGCAGAGTGACTCTGGGGCCATCTGACAGTGTAATTCTTGTTCGGACTTAGTTGTAGAAGGTCACAGACTGAGGCAGGGTGCCTCTGCAAGCCAGTGGACCGTGTAATTCTTGGTTGGACTTGGTCATAGACGATCACGGAATGTGGTGGGGTGATTCTGGAGCCAGCGGTGTCGAGTGGATAATAATATACCTGTGAGTTTCATCGGAATTGACTTTCTTCAGACGATTCCCACTAGTTTGATTCTATAGGTATAAGTGTCACTTTTAAAAGAAAAGAGGGCTTTATTTAAATCTGGAGGTGGTATGAATTCACTAAGCTAATTAACTGTGCACGCGTAATGGCGAGGCTTAACCTAGCTTAGACATGAACTTGATCTGCTGTAAACTTTCACTAAGCTAATTAACTGTGCGCACGTAATGGCGAGGCTTAACCTAGCTTAGACTTGAACTTGATTTGCTGTAAACTTTCACTAAGCTAGTTAACGGTGCACGCGTAATGGCAAGGCTTAACCTAGCTTAGACCTGAACTTGAATAATCATGGGAGGTCACGTGATCTGATCGGAAGCGTCGTTGGATGAATGGGACTGAGTAAGGAAGGAGAGTTCTGAAGAGACTTAGGATTTGGAGCACTCAAATCAAGATTAGTTTAAAATCTATATTTAGATTACTAATTTGATGGGAAGTAACTAGGTAACTATCTACGATTTCAGCCACCCTTTTATACCTCTCAGCTATGACTCATTTCAGTCCTAATCATATTCTTATGACTCCATTATGACTCAGTCATGACTCACTTTGACTTCTTTCTGACTCATTTGTTTGACTGCAATTGACTCCCTAGATTCTTCAATGCTTCAAATAATCATCACAAGCTAATCACTAAGGATTAGTCATGACATTTATGTAATCGCCTCTTTGCCCATATTATGTAAGTTATTGAATAAAATTTCTATTGCTCTGAAACTGAGTTGTTAGTTAATATTTTTCAATCCTGATAGCAGATGGTGTGATTCTTGGTCAGACTTGCTTGTAGACGGTTGCAGAACGTGGCAGAGTGATTCTGAAGCCAGCAGACAGTGTAATTATTGGTCGCACTTGGTTGTAGACAGTCGTGGAACATGGCAGAGCAACTCTGGAGCCAACAGACAGTGTAATTCCTCATTAGACAGGTTGCGGACTGAAATCTTGTGCATAGGACCTTGTGGAGTGAACTACTGTTGTGGCTTGGGTGTGGTATGGCAGACTAAGTGTTGGACTAAGGTCTGGTGTCTTGTGTATGCTTGCAATGGTGGGCAAACATAGTGCAGCCTCACAGCACTTTTGTGAATATTTTGTAGTCCGTATGTAATAGGGAGATTGGGCCGTGTGAGGCTGCACTATGTTTGCCCACCATTGTGACATAATTGTAGTCCGACCAGCGACCAGGATCACTCCGCCATGCTCCGTGATCATCTACAACCTAGTTTGCATCATCTGCTGGCCCCAGAGTCTGACTATGACCATGTCCGATGAGCAACTACACTGTCCGCTGGTGCCAGGATCATTCCGCCACGCTCTGCGATCGTCTACAACTAAGTTTGCATCGTCCGCCAGCTCCAGGATCATTCCACCATACTCTGTGATCGTCTACAACCAAGTATGCATCGTCCGCCGGCTCCAGGATCATTCCACCACACTCTGTGATCGTCTACAACCAAGTTCACATCGTCCGCCGACTCCAGGGTTACCCTGCCACACTCCATGACAGTCTATGACCTGGTCTGACCAAGAATTGCACTATCCGCTGGCACAGGGATCAATCTGCCACGTTCCGTGACCATAGAAGACCAATTCCGACCAGCAATTAAACAGTCCTCGCACTCGCAGAGTCACTCCACCTACAAGAAACACACCACGAATGTTTCCGACATGTCGGACGAAGATATATGCAGTCCGCTGGCTCACAGAACCATTCTGCACACTAGGAAATCGGTCCGCGAGCTCATACAATGATTCCGCACAGCTGGGAGGGAGAGCAGGAAGAGGGGACCTGTTCACAATCGTCGGAAAGATGAATGGAGCTATCGGAATAAGGGAAAATCACATGGGCTTTAGAAACAGTATAAATACCACCCACTGTATCTGGAGAAGGTATCTCCGAACTCCCCTGCTTTCTGCTACTGTCCTAGACTAGAGTGGAAAAGTAGGAACCTGCCAATCTATAGAGTTCACTGGTTGCCAGGGGCTCTCTTCTTTTCTCATCCTCCATTCTGAACAAGAATAATCCCCAGAAGTGTTGTCCTTTAAGCCCTTCACAAAAACCCTTCAGTCCTCTCCAAGTCCTGAGAGGCACTGTCCACCAACAGATTTTATACTGTGAAGCTCCAAAAGAGCTCCGGTATGGCACCAGTTCTTGGTACAGATCCATTCTGACCCCATTCTGTGAGTCCTGGAATGGTTGATTCTGTGGAGGTAGCTGAGCCTGATTCCCTTTGTTCCATGTGGATCGTGAATGGTCTACTTGGGATTGGAGAGAAGATCCATAATTTCTTGTGGGGTTGTTATTTCCGCTTGGCTGGGAGTTTGTCTGAATGGCGTGGTGTAGGCTCTGTATTTCCACAGTGAACTGCCTGTTCATCTTGTGGAGTGCTTTGCTGAAGTCAACCATTTCCTTCTTAATTATTGTGGTATCTTCCGCTGAGTCAGAGATCATTCCACCAGGATTTCTGTCTATAGCCCAATCTGCAGCCTCAACCACGTCATCGAATTTATATGGGTCGTTGCTGGGCTGAGCGCTTTTGACAATCTGAAGTCTCCCTATGATCTGATATCGTAAATTGGAATGTATTCCGCGCATAAATTCTGTGTCCCTTTCTCTCTCAGACATCTTGCCTTTGCTGACGAGATGGTCGGACACTTTGCGGAATTCTCATTGGTATGCCCCAAATTCCTCTTTCGTGGTCGGGGATTTCTCTGCATACTGGCGGACTATTTCTCTAAGATCACTCCACAAATATATCTTTTCACCAGTGGAACCGGGGTAGAATTTTCAGATAGCCACATTGAAATCCACCCAACTTGTCCTGGCAGGTCTATATTTCTTCCAGAGCTGTTCCTCCTCTGCATCAACATATCAGAGTGCTATGTTTATCTGATCCTCATCCATATCTCATTCCAACGTTAATGCCATTTCCTTGACATCCTTGAAGTATTGGTCCAAGGTAAAGGGCTTTTCGTCGAAGCTTGGAGCATTCTTGCTGCTCCTGGATGGAAGTGGTTTAGGTAGCATCCTCCTCTGTGGAATGGTTGGTGGGCTTGGGGGAGTATTTCTGGGTGACAGAACTGTATTGGTTCCAGGTGGAATAGTCCCTGGTACGTTGGAACTTGAGTCCCAGGTGGAAAGACTGGGTTCTGTGGATAATGTAGTAGTAGAAGGTAATCCTGATGAGTCAGAAGGTTGGGTGTCTGGTACAGTTGTGGACAAACAAAGTCCGCAAATAGCCTGTAGCCCCAACGGGATTTAATTTTGACCCAATTTTAATTTTCCTGAATTCAGATTGAGCCAAAGAGTCCAAAAAACATGCTCCGAAGTTTTTCCTATGACAAATGACAGACCACCAAATTTTCGGCCCGGATCCAAATCTCAGATTTATGATCGGAGGTGATTGGCAAAAAACAGATTTTTTAGCACAGCCACATTATGTCATTATGTCATCTACCCACAGAGTTTTCAATTGCCCTCTGATGCGACTCCTCAATTGCGTTAAAAACACGGTTTGAAACCGAACGGTGCTGTTTCTTTTTCTTCACGGCCCATTCTGCTGCTGTGCCCGTCAACCCCCTCCGGTAAGCATCCATAAACCTCCATGACCTGTTGATGAAATGACGAATCACTGTAACCAGGCATCCATCCAGATACTTCAAGGCCAACTCCTTTGAGTCAGCAAAACTCTTCTTGGGGACTTGCCGGTTACGGTAGGCGGGATGGTTCAGGTTGAATTTGGCAGATTGACATTTCGATCCGGCGATCCCCGAAGTGCCGGCTGGACTTTCCCATCTGCTTCACGATCACGTGGAGCTGCGCGTGGCAGCTACAAGCTGTTTTCCCGTGTGCTGTACAATTATAGCGACTATATTACGTGACCTGTCGCACTTTAACCTTGACTTTGACCACTGATACATGTTCTCCACTCAAATAAATACTGATTTTCGCAGGACTTTCGGGCAGAGATTAATTTGAGCATTCTACGGACCCAATTACATGCTCAATGGATTTAATCGTCTTCATCAGAATCATCTGGTACCCGATCCGAAGCCAAAGCAAATCCCTCGCAACTGAGGCGAAGATTAGCACAACGAGTCACACATTCGTGCTTCTTGAGAAATGTTTCGATGCCAGCTTGGCCATGGTCACCAACCCCGCTGGAACTACGAGAATAAGAACTGAAATGAAGCTGAGTCAAAGTTGAGACAACATTTTGCGCTCTCATTTCCATCATTCTCCTTGGAATGGACCTGCTTTATCCATTAGAAAACAATGACTACTTTCCGTAATACCAATGATCTTATATTAGCATTATCTGAGCATTATTTAGTGAATTTTACCGTGTCCAGGCTAATGGCCGGGAGCTCTAGAAACCGAACCGGTGCAACAGTGTAGACGGTCATATAGTGGGAAATGTGCACAACAGTGGCCCAAGTGAAACCCCCCATCTTTTATGAATTTATTCAAACCGACGCTTTGTGCCAAATTTTATGCCGGAGCAACCCGGCCCGGTCACGCCTCCAAATAAAACTCATCGCCAATCTCATCGCATTAAGGAATGATCTGGTGAGACTTGAACCTAAAGGTTCAGCTCCCGCCTCAAAGAGGCCCAATCCCAAGTCATTTAATATGTTGATCAACGGGTAAGTACTAAGTAGGCGTCGTCGAGTCAGGTTCACCATCAAGTTGAACCTTCTGATGTCGCATCAACTCGCATCAATTTGGAATTGATGTCAGTTTGGTGTTCAACACTTGCTCACAGTAGTCTCGTTACGAGTTAGAGGATCAAATATAATCATCAAATTGGTTGTAAGGGTAGTTTGTAAGCATAATTGAAGTACGAAGAGTCTATTGGAGCCATGAATCGTATAATCCATAACAGCATCCTCAGCGCGTCCCTACCAGTGTCAAAAGCACCTGAGACCTCCACAATCTGTCAATTTAGGCCCGAGTTCCAAACATTCAATACTATTGACACAGTACAGATTTGAAGGTCAATCAAAGCAAGGAAGCATTTGGCAAAATATCGTCCACCCGTCTGTCAAAATCAATTTCGGACTCCCAATTTCCCCATAAACCTCCCAAGCCTTTGTGTCAAAATCATCGGATACCCACCTGTAACATTCTTCGCGGGATTTCGGAATATTCTGCCGGAGCGCATCGACAAAATGTTGGGGTGCTGGTTCACCAAATTTGGTTAGACCAAATTGCTCCGGAAAGTCGCAGATGTAGTTGGGAGAGACGCCGGATGGCAGGAGTTTGCCACGCTGGGTCCGAATCCGGATGGCAGGAGTTTGCCACGCTGGGTCCGAATCTTGTGGTCATTCCAATACTCAACAAAATCATCAAGGCAGAGTTGGACAATTTTGGGCCACAACCAATTAAACAGATTACTGAAAGCCGGTTAGCATCTTTAGCCAGCGACGTTACACATTAGGGACATACACATGCAACAGGAGTCCTGGGCTGAAATAGTGGAGGCTTTTTCCAAGGAGTATAATCTGCTTGATGTCAAGGCCCACATAGTTCGTGAATAGGTGCCATGATGACTCGATTGGAATGTTGTCAGTGCTGGGGAGAGCCACAAAGGGAGGTGCGGCGTCAATCGAGATATCTGGCATACAGTGGTGGCTGCGATATATGGGTGAGATAACGGAAAGAAAGAAGCTAACTTGTGACTTACCGCAAAGCGACATGAGCTGCATATAGCTCTCCAGTTTCTGAGCCACCATCCACCGTGGCTTGAACGAAAACTGGAGAGATAAGAATGTTGTTGGAGTGAGGATGAGAGAATACATACCGCCATTTTCCTCAACTAAATCAAGATAATAGTGCCCGACTGTGGAGGAGCAACGGGCATTTGGGACAACGAGAAACTTGATCATTTTACTGCTGGAATGGCATCGAGAACCGTAGATGTCAATACCAACAGGTCCCATGCGCAAAGCTTTGAAATTTAGCTTCTCGTGGCCATCAAAGTGGATTTCATAGCTCCAGTATCAGTCAAGTGCCCACGCTGTTTAGGCTGACGTCTACGACCAGGAAATCTGGCCTCGGCGCCACCTGGGTCAATGTCTGCCATGAGACGACGAACCATATCCCTTGTGTGTAATTGTTACAAGACTTTCACAAGCTAACAGCAAGCTGAACCTGGCTCACCTTGGAATTTTAATCCCATCTTGACGAGAAATCTGGTTTTGAATTGTTTGTGGGCCGTTGCGAGAGGAAACATTGTTAGTAATGGCTTGTGCGATCAGGGTGGAGGCGATGTGGACCGGAGGAGGTTTCTTCACAGTCTCCACCTTGAATTGGCGATTGAGGCGTTTCAAAGCACTGATACTGAAATAAATACATCAGGTCCATCGGTTCGAATGAAAGTATCGATCAGAATATTGTACCTGATCTTGTAACCGAAATCTTTGAGCAAATAATCGAGGCGTTGTGCGTGTGAAAGACTCTTTCGGGCATAGTCATGCAGAGCAAATTCGAGAACGTCATCGGGAGGACCTGGTAATATTTCAGATAAGTGAACTTTAGGTGTATAATGGAAGCTTGCTTACGAGTACCATTGTAGTGCCCATTTCCGCCACTTGCATTGACCATCTGGATGCTGAAAGCTGGTCTGAGAGTTGGGGCTGAGAGTACTTGGGCTTTATAGGAGCTCCAGAACAAAAGCACGCTGAAATTCTTCTCACACACAACAATAGGTCGAATGATCTGACTCCGCAAATCAAGTTGAACCGTGGGAACGTCGATTTGCGTCCCACGGGAATATATGATTTGGTATTCAATATCGAGTCATTGAGATTGAGTCAAGTTGAGAACAAAAACATCGCCGCCGGAAACAAATAATGCGCCTGATGAGTGGAATCGGATGCGCGGGAAATTGCCCTACGACTCATTCACTTCTTCCCACGCCAAATTGAAAACAAGTCATCTCAGGTCTCAATTTCCCATGGTTGAGATTTGATCCACAGGCTTCTATTGTTGTCTCGAGTCAATATTTTGATCCTTCTAATTGTTCTTCCCTTTGGATTGAATCTTGCTATTGTTGAGTTTGAGACGCGAAATTTGATGTGGTTTTCCAGAGTCATCGCACTCGTTTACCGTGTCTACCTCTCCGATCATGGTCCCGCACGACGACTATATAATGGATAGATGAATTTCGACGAATCTCAACCAACTGACCCTCATGGCCGACGACGTTGAACCTCTCGATCCAACTCTCTGCGCCAATCCAGACTCTCCGGGAGAGTGCTGTAGTGGCTCCTTCGATTACAAGACTGCTCCTGGACTTTGCGCAAGGTGTTATATTGCTACCAAAGATGCCGCACGTGCGGAGGTTATGAAGGTCTGTTTCTACTCCATACTACGTGACTTGAATCTTGGATCTCAATATTTCTCGGAAGGATTGGCCCCAGTGCAAGGGCTGCTCTGCTCAGTTCAAGCTCCTCACAGCACCTCTATGTGGAACATGTGTCAAGAAGGGTCAGTCCTTTTTCTTGCCGTTGCTTAATGCTTATTTTCTACATCCTTCAGAACAGCAACTTGCTGCTCCACCACCCTGCAATCCATTGGGCGCACAAGACCAAAATTGCCCACCTGGGACCGACCCTTTGACAAGAAGCCTTGAACAAATCCAAGCAGAGACTCGTCGGAATGCTATGGCAGCCAGGACACTCCAAAAAGGTCTACAAAAGCCTACCACCGGTTCTCCATCTCTCCAGGCCGCAGTTGTGAAAGGTGCACCAAGGCAAATCACCGTCTACCTCGTCCCCATCACTTCAAATGGTACTCGCACTGATGCATCTCGAATCCTGGCCAATGCTACCCATACCTTCCCGGAAGACATTCAGATGAATGGTAAGCACGGTCTCAGTGTTCGTTATTTTTCTGCTGAATAATCTCGCTTTTATAGATGCATTGGCCCACCTTCTTCGTCATTGGAATTTGGACTGGGAGAAGGACTGCCCTGAAAGTCTTGCACCGTAAGTTCTCCTTAAAATCCTTTTCAGCTAACTGAAACATACCTTTCATAGGGAGCATATTTTGCTTCGCCTACTTGGTAACATCGGAATTCAACCACACAGCACACTCGGAACCCTCGGCCATTTTTTCGACACTCATGATCGTGTTCATGGTAATCACCCGAAGAAAATTCTTCAAGGGCCAACTACCCTCAAACTACCCTCTCCGGCGATCTATATTGAAGGGTTCATATCGGTCAAAGACGTAAGCTTTCGGGCACCTTCAATTTGAACTCCCAGACTCATTTATGATAGTTTGAGGATAAAACCGGAGCGCTAGCCCCGTACTTTGTGCATACAGAAAAGGAGAACAAAAAGCGCAAGATCAGCCAGACAACTCGCACTCCTCAAAGTGAACCGAAGCGCGCTCGCAGTAGGTTGTTATTGCCATTCAAATACTATGATTCATCTGTCATTAGGTGGGAATTCGGGGCCGCTTCCGCTGTGCTCCGAGATTGGGGACCTTCCCGGGTTCTCGAAGATCGCTTTCCTCTTTGCCGCTGTGTCCATTGCCAATGACGGCTCGGTTTCGATTCAATGGCCGGACCTTAAGGACCGAGAGAATCTTTCTCTGTCCATGTGCCTTCTGCAAGATGCGCCATTTGATCAAGGCCGGACCAAGAAGGTTTACAAGGTATTTTTTTAGTGCAAGCTCCTTGATTATTATTTTTCATTGGCCACAGGCGATTTACAATGGGTTCCCATGGGTTGCAAAACGGTTCTGTGACATTGGCACAGGGGAAGGGCATGTTGAGATCCAGGAAAACCGCGAGCAGCTGATCAAGGAAGCTACTCGGTTGGGTAGGACCAGCTACTTGCTTGCACAATTCATGGCAGAAGCGAAACGGAAGGGTGTGGATATTGATCAAGGTAAGCCTCTCTCAACAAAAATTCTCACTTACTGCACAACACACAGGAATTTCGGTTACCGACTTCAAACTCGGCATTGAAGTTGTTGAGAACGGTTCTGCACCATCACCAGCATCTGGGATTTCCTTTGAAGAATATCAGGCTGCTTGTGAGGTTCAAGATGACTCTGTTTTTGATCCAGGCGTCATCATCTGGCTTTTCGAACCGAGGCGATCCAGTAAAGTTGCACACTGGAGTGGAACAAATGAGTATCCTGCCTGGCACCAGAATAAAATCGGGAGCACTCTGAACACATTTGCTCATTATGTGTACTTGTTCAGTCAAGAATCCACCGTGCTGGCTGATCTTCAAAGTAATGTTCAATTTTTTTTTCCCCTTGCATTCCGTTCAATTCCTGTTTTCCAGCCGCCACAGCTGCCAATGAGAACGGTGATGGAATCCAGGTGCTGTTTGACATAATGGCACACACAACTGATGGTATGTTGTCTCAACTTTGACTCAGCTTCATTTCAGTTCTTATTCTCGTAGTTCCAGCGGGGTTGGTGACCATGGCCAAGCCGGCATCGAAACATTTCTCAAGAAGCACGAATGTGTGACTCGTTGTGCTAATCTTCGCCTCAGTTGCGAGGGGTTTGCTTTGGCTTCGGATCGGGTACCAGATGATTCTGATGAAGACGATTAAATCCATTGAGCATGTAATTGGGTCCGTAGAATGCTCAAATTAATCTCTGCCCGAAAGTCCTGCGAAAATCAGTATTTATTTGAGTGGAAAACATGTATCAGTGGTCAAAGTCAAGGTTAAAGTGCGACAGGTCACGTAATATAGTCGCTATAATTGTACAGCACACGGGAAAACAGCTTGTAGCTGCCACGTGCAGCTCCATGTGATCGTGAAGCAGATGGGAAAGTCCAGCTGGCACTTCGGGGATCGCCGGATCGAAATGTCAATCTGCCAAATTCAACCTGAACCATCCCGCCTACCGTATGCCGGTAGCGGTATTTGCACCATCCCCAATACTGGAAAAGTAAATTAGTTCAAAGAAACCATTCAGAAGAATAAATTACCATCTCAATAGGATTGAGTTCACAATGAAATTTAGGGAGAAACATGCACACATGTCCGGCTTCAGTGATCACAGTCTCAAGCATAGATGGTTGGTTAACAAAGTCCTCCTGCTGACTGAGAAGGCATGCCATGCAGTACCCTGTGCTCTTGAATGGGCACACAGGGGAACATTTTGCTTTGAGCTTTGAGACGTTAAAACCCCGCTCCACCAGCACAGCTTGAAGGCCTTTTGCTTCACCCTCAACAGTGGTCATTTTTTGAACCTTTCCACGCTGGGCAGTAGATGAATTGGACTGGGGAATAACAGTGTCATTCTGCTTTGGTTGCTTCCCGCCATTGGATTTATTCATGCTGAATGCCCGAAGAGCACCCTCTGGCAGTGAGGCATGGGCAGAAGACTGATAAAAAATGAAAAGAGCAGTCACCCCAGGATGGATGTCATTGTGGATTTTTATTGCACACTTCACCTGCTTTATGAGCTGGTCTGTATCCCACCATGGGTCACCCTTTGCACCTGGATATGTTATCTCTCGTGCATCAGCAATTATGATACCATGCTGATCCCGTTGGACAAGTTGACCTGTCCCTTCAGTAATAAAATCTGAAACATGAATGAGGCGTCCACGGCTCTTCTTTGAAGAACTGTTTGCCCTTCTGCAAGCCTGAGAACCACATTTATCAGCTGCTAAACACTAAGAAGTACAAGAAGACTTGCCAAGCAGAGCACATATAATCAAGCACATGAAAGCAGCATTCATCATGAAAATATGCAATGACCCACTTTACTCCAGGTGGCAGAACAGGCTCAACAACTTCAAGATTTGGTCCATGATACTGTGTCATGCGTGCTTCAAATTCAGCCATCTTCGGCAGGAATACATCAGTTCGATACTGCACAACATCGGGCCATTCATGGCCATCCATGTAAACCCCTTTCTTGATCAGAGTTCTGCAATAGCCAAGTCTGACCAGCCAGCGCCAGGCAGTACACTCACTGATGGGTTGTTTTGGTGAGATTCCAAGTGCAGGAAGGATTTCTGTGTTAACCCCTTCACAGAATCTCTTGGGAGTTACTGATCCAACCTTCTGCTGTGTTAACCAAGCTAAGCATGCAGTCTGCACAGACTCATCATTCAAGAGTGACTTGGTATTTGCTCTTCCACCTCTAGTTTCCATTGGGAGTTCCTCAAAAAGCCGATAGTGTCGTGCCAAGGCACAGACACGCTGTGCAAAATAATTCCCATTCCCTTCATGCCATTGATGTGCAATTTCCAGACTCGCAGCAATTCGTTTGAGACCCTTTATGCGGAGAGTAGCAAAATTCCGGATGATAAGGAGTTGGTTATGCTGTGAAAGTGGGAGGTTTCGTTTCTTTAGGTCCCCCTTGATTTTCTCCCTGAGTGCATGCCAGCTGCGAATAATGACACCAGGTGCAGGATTGGAAAGAAGAGGTGACCCGGCAGGTGCTGTGGATGAGTTTTCCTCGCCACCAACAATATCGTCCACAACTGCATCCCAATCATTTGGATCATCTTCTTCAAGTTCTTCATCTGAATTATCCACCTGAATTAATGGTGGGCTTGCCTTGAGCTGCTCATCAGTTGGATATGAAAGCACTGATGCTGAACGAATCCGGGGTATGATTTGAGGTGGAGATGGAGCACAAGAGGGAGGAGCAGTTGAAAATGGTGTTGAACCTGCTGTTTCAGTTGGGGGTGGAGCTTCATCCTCTGAAAGATTCAGCTCCTCCTCTTGTAATACTGGAGAGGATGGAGCAGATAAGGCTGAGGAGGATGGAGCAGAGAAGAAGCTATCCAGCTTGGTTTGTGCTCTGTTGTATTTAGCATATCTTTCTTGGGTGCGCAAAGATTTGCTTGCTGTATCGCTCAGCTGGATGCCCTAAACAACCCAATATGAACAACTTGAGGCTGTTTAAATATCATAAAACTCACCCCCAGGTTTACGTTTTTCAGCTACCCATTTAGCTGTATAAGCTTGTCTGGTAGGGACCCAATCATCATCCCCTGCATCCCATTGGTCCTCTTCGATCTGTGCAAGCAACCCAAACAAACGGTCTTGAAACTCTTCATTGGCAACTTCATCCCAGTCTACCTCATTATCATTATCACTGT
Source organism: Mycena sp. CBHHK59/15 (assembly GCA_029204085.1). Lineage (NCBI taxonomy): Eukaryota > Fungi > Basidiomycota > Agaricomycetes > Agaricales > Mycenaceae > Mycena > Mycena sp. CBHHK59/15. The sequence goes on from JARGXW010000120.1 coordinate 64,911, forward strand.
AGTCTGAATCCACCTCCAGATAAGCTATGTCAAGTTCTGCAAGATCAAGAGTCTCAGAGTCAGAATAATCGCCGTCAGAGGAGTGCTGTCAGAAGAGTTGCTTGAAGCCTCAGGTGAAGATTGTTGCCTAGATTGGTTCTTGAGCCCGCTAATATTGTGTTTGGCACGTTTGCTGGGGCGTCCTCGCCGTGGCTGCATGGTGGGGAACGATAAGAGTGAAGGCTGAAGTTTCTCCAAATGAATCAGTTGACTATAAGGGAGAAGGCTGCAGTTTCCCCGAATTGATCAGTTGACTCTCCTGGTTGACAGTTCTGGAAATAAATCAGGCATGTGACCAAGAAAGATTATTTTATTGCACCACATCCACTTGATGGATTTCCGAGATTCTTTTGGAATCAGATTCGGTTCAACGAGGCACGTTGATTGCGCATTTTTTCATAATTTTCCCACGACTTTTAAGCGTCCACCAAAATTTTGAGCGGACATTAATTGATGATTTGCCGACCAACGGCTGGACAGAATCACTTAATTCTTAGATGGATGTGACCACCTTGAGGAGATCTATTGATCCATGCACTTATCTCAGCTAAAAAAATTGATTTTCTTTTTGGTGGACTTTGTCTGTCCACAACTGTAGTCCTAGAAAGGGATTTTCCAGTGTGTCTGTGAGTGGAGAAGTGAGGTCTGATAAGTCAGATACGGATCAATTTCAGACTAGGTTCAAGGTGGAAGGCCCTGGTAAAGTCTCCCTGCCCAGTTAATTTATTGATAGGAGGAGTTCCTGCTGTAAATTTCATCACGGATTCCTGTTTCCGAGAAGAGACTGGGGGGTGGAAGGAGTGGTGAGGTTTGCGTCTCTAAGTGACTTCTGTCTCTTGGTTTCCAGCTGTAAATTTCCCCCTCGCGGTGGGTTCCAGATGTGATGGGGACTGCGGTTCTACTGGATGCAGGGTAGTATTTGCAAGTAAAGTAGTGTTCGTCCTCTAGAGGGAATAAATTTTACAGCCTTAAGTTGAGATGGAGCGCTTAGGTATTGTGCTTGGTTAAAATCTCCTGTGTCTGTTTGAATGATAGTTAGTTGGTTAATGTGATACCTATCGTATGTCTGATGGGGGTCCGGAGTTCCCAATAATATTGTTTCGCACTACTGATACACAGCGGAATCGTCTCCACTCACGTAGGAAACACTGGGTCACCCTTCAAAACCCGTATCCTTCACCAGATATGTTGGTACAATTCTGGGGCCTTCTCAGAAGATAGATGGTGAATTCTGTTCTACAGGTGGAGCTGTTAAAAAGCCTCTGTCGCGATGCAGGTTCACTTCGTAAGCCCCCAAGGATGTGTAGTTTTATGGGATTTAATGGAATGGACACTGTCTGCTTTGGAAACAAGCAGAAGAGTGATGCCCGCAGGCCTCCAATCGTGTTCCATGGTACCGCAAATGGTTAAACATAGAAGGCAGATGCTTCAACAGGCTACTTGAAGGATGTAGATGACTCCTTGGAGGCTCCGCATGTTTCAAAATGCTAATATTGTTGATAGGTTACAAAGCGGAGAATGGATCTGGGTAATTGATTTGTTTCGGCTCAGTCTTTTGGTGTCAGAATGGATCTGTAGCAAGGACTGGTGCTGTACCAGAGCTCTTCTGGAGCTTTGCAGTATAAAGTCTGTTGGTGGGCAGTGCCCCTCAGGACCTGCAGAGGACTGAAGAGTTGTAAAGTGCCTAAAGGACAACACTTCCGGGGGTTATTCTTGTTCAGAATGGAGGATGAGTAAAGAAGAGAGCCCCTGGTGACCAGTGAACTCTATATATTGGCAGGTTCCTACTATTCTGCTCTAGTCTAGGACTGTAGCGGAAAGCGGGGGAGTTCAGAGATGCTTTCTCCAGATACAGTGGGTGGTATTTATACTGTTTCTAAAGTCCATGTGATTTTACCTTATTCCAACAACTCCATTCATCTTTCCAACAATTGGGAACAGGTCCCCCTCTTCCCACTCTCCTTCCTAGTCATGCGGAATCATTGTATGAGCTCACAGACTGAGTTCCTAGTATGCAGAATAGCTCTGTGAGCCAGTGGACTGCGTATGTCTTTGTCGAACATGTTGGAGACATTCGTGGAATGTGTTTCTTGTAGATGAAGTGACTTTGCGAGCGCACAGACCGTGTAATTGTTGGTCAGAATTGGTCGTGGATGGTCACGGAACATGGCAGAGTGATCCTGGGGCCAGTGGATGGTATAATTCTTGGTCGGACTTGGTTGTAGATGGTCACGGAGCATGGCAGAGCGATCCTGGAGCCAACGGACAGTGTAATTATTGGTCGGACCTGGTTGTAGGCAGTTGCGGAGCATGGCAGAGTGATTCTGGAGCCAGTGGACCGAGTAATTGTTGGTCAGACTTGGTTGTAGATGTTTACAGACTAAGTTTCTTGTAGGCAGAATGACTCTGCGGACCAGTGGACTGCATAATTCTTCGTCAGACAGATCAGAGATGGTTGCGGAATATGCTTCTTGTAGATGGAGTGACTCCGCAAGCCTGCGGACTGTGCAATTCCTGGGCGGACTTAGTCTTAGACGGTCGCAGACTGAGGCAGAGCAACTCTGGAGCCCACAGACAGTGTAATTGTTGGTCGGAATTGGCGGTAGACAGTCGCAGAACGTGGTGGAGTGATTCTGAAGTCAGCAGACCATGTAATACTTGGTCGGACTTGCTTGTAGACACTGGCATTGTGATCTTGTGTGTAGGACCTTGTGAAGTGAGCTACTGTGCGGCAGACTAAGTGTTGGTGTCTTGTATATGTTCACAACAGTGGGCAAACATAGTGCAGCCTTACAGTGCTCGCCTTGATAAGGTGCAGAGCATACGGTAAAGTAAGAGTTAAGTTCCTGTACAAATAAGTAAGTACAAGCTATTTAAGTAAGGACTATGGGATGTAGTCCTAACAGAAACAAATAATACAAACAATGGTAAACACAGATCAAATATCTTACACTCCCACTTTAGACTGGAAATAGTCTATCTACTGGCAAGAATGAAGGAAGATAGAGTCCAAGATGGTATAATACAATATATATATATATTGTGGCACTAGTATTAGTGCACCTGACATGTAGATATGTCCATTTTTAACATGGCCCATGGCCCCATTCTTTGTACTGCTCGAAAACATCCTTCAAAGATGTTGCATCCAGCTCTCTGGAGACAAACAACATGGGTGTTGAGTGCTGAGCCGAGGGAACCGGAGTTCCCATGGAAGTCCAAAGCTAAGAGTTCGGAGATGTCACGGAATTTCTGAAGGATCAGAAGGTTGTTCTCACAAGCACTACAAACAAGAGTGTGTGACTACCCTGCTTGCGACCAAGGAGAGTCAAAGTCCAGAGATAAGAACAGGAGGACAAGTAAGGATGCAGGAGGGGGGGGGTCTCGTGATCTCGAACCACCACCATTGTTCTGGCGATGGAGACGGTTCCTGGCCATGGAGCTCCCCCCGCCGCTGTACGCAACGTAGGGACGCTGTACGTGCACCGCCCATGCCCAGTGGGGACCCTCTGCAAGGGGAAGCAGCTCGGTATAGCTGAGACGGGCCGAGCACGAGCCATGTCGACCGGCCTTAGGCCGCATCTGCTGTACGCAGAAACACAGTGTACCCGTACTAGTATACACAACGTATATACCTAGAATACTGAAACCCTGCACTACACTACCCAGCTGCAGCCACGGCCACGACTCCGGCCCCCCTTGTAAGAACTATACAGACATACATGGCGCTTTCCCACGCTCTCCTCCATCCACCCGCGCTCACGGAAACACAGTGCGCTGGCACATAGGTACGACCCCACTCGCGCAGCAGCCACCAGAGCTGACCCATAAACAAAGTCACCCTGGACAGCCAACAAGCCCCCCTGCCGCCACCCTACGAAAAACCCAAACAAGACGCGCCACACCCGACGCGACAAGAACTCGGCATCCATACAGCCCACAACCAAAGAGAGGGAACTCGAGTCCCCTGAGAAATGGGTCGCGCACCGCCGCAGCTCACTCCCCAACGCCATCACCATGTCCACCCAGGAAGAAGACCCATTCCTAGCCAACTACCAAGGATCCAGCGCTGTGCGCCTGACCTCGCGCGCACCATCCTGAAACCGTGGGCCCTTCAGGTACCTGGACGACCTCACCCCGTCACGCACCACCACCGCTGAACCCCTCAACCTCTACGCCGACTACGAAGAGGAAGAGGGTGAGATAGTAGACCACACACTCAGCCAGATACCCGACGAAACACCCCGATCCAGTGCGAGGCACCCACACCAGAACCCACCCAACCCCAACGTCCCCCGTACCGCCTCTCCCCCAACTGACGACCCGATGGACAGAGCAGGTGCCGATGGCACCACTGACAGCTTTCCAATAGACAGTGCCTTCAAAGCACTGGTGCCCACACACCAGGACAGTAACCCCCACATCCTCCACCCTGCGTATACTCCGTCGGGACCCGATGACCTCGTCGCCGCCACGACGAACTTCCAAATCAACACAGGAGAATGGCGCGCCCTCGTCATGGCTTTCCAGATGGCCACCGAGAACACCGCTGCCGCCCAAATCGACGCGGCGCTCACGGATCCCCCCCGCCATGTCCTCCTCCTCCCGTTCCTAGGCGGATTGTGGTTCTTCCAACACCACCGGAACGCGGCGACCGAACTGGTACGAGCAGTGGAACCCATCACTGGCCCCAATGGCCTCTTTGTGGTCCCCCCGACAGCGGCGAAGAAACCCCTGAACGAGCGGGATAAGTACAATGCCCCGCTTGCCATGATCGGACGTGCCGCGACACCCACCATCCGTGACGCCCTCCTCTGCCACGCTGTCATCCCCATTAACAAATCCCTTGCCGTCCATGTCCTCCCCATTGACACTGACACGCGAACATGGACCATGGGACTCTTCAAATGCAACTGGCCCGGAGGTGGCGAGGAGATTGCCGCCTCCTTTCGGCTGGCGGCCTTCAAGGAAGCCCGGAAGAAGGGCCCCTTCCGTGACCTCATTGTCCAAGCAACGCAGCCCGGTGCCACCTCCTCCCCTGACCTCCGAGTGCAAGAGTTTGCACGGATGTCAAGTACCAGATTCCGTCGGGGCCCGTCGGGGTCTGATGGGTCCTGTCAAGACAATAGCTTATGTGAACAATAAGGGAGGAACGTCACAATAGGGGGACTTCGTGTGAAAAGTGTGAAGTCCTATCAGATGCCGGACGGAGGTCCGACTCGGGGACCGACGGAGGGAGTGGACTTGGCTTCAGCTCGTGCGCTGCGCCCTTCTCTACGCCCGATGTCCAATTTCGGAAGAGGGCGGAAGACCGAGAGGAAGAGAACTGAGAAGAGGGAAACTTAGTCGATATTCAAACTGACTAGAAGCGAGAGTACATCGAGCTATTTAAATGATATTGTAGTATAATTAATCATCGGAGGCCGATAGGCTCCGCGATGGGAATGAGTATGTAGGAGTCAATGTAAGTCAATGCTGTGTCGGCGGACGTCGGAAGGCCAAGGATGCCGACGAAGAAAGTCATAGTGAATCATAGGGAGTCTTGAGCATATGGTGAATGAAGTAGCCAATAAGAATGGGGACGTTATGATTCGGTGATTCTCGGAGGCCGAAGGAGTCCGATGTCACGGTACGTGACAACGGACCTTTGTCGCCGTCTATCTCGACCACAAGAAAGACCCCATCTGGGTAATGTATGGCCGCCCCTGCACGACAAACTTCGAGCTATGGGAGGCGATACGACACCACACCCGCAACATGAGCATGGAAGATGGACTCACACTCTTCCTCCCCCTCGGAAGAATCCCCCGAGGAGAAGAATCTCGCCCGCCCGCCACATGCAACATATGCAAACTCGATGATCACCTCTCGTACGTCTGCCCGTATGCCCGAGCTGTCGACTGGCGAGGACCGTCCGAAGTCATCTCCAGCACGACTACCGGTGTCCTCGCCAGCAGACCTGAAGGGGAAGGCCGCAACAACGAAGGCCGTAGCCAGGGGAGTTTCCGGGGTGCGCGCCGTGGCAGAGGCCATGGCAGCTAGGATGAACTCTCCCCAGCGGACTCAACAATCTTTAACTCACGCTTCATAAGCTAAACATACCACTACTGTTCAATGTACCGTAGTGTAACACCCCCCCTCTCTCTAAATAAAATTGCTTGTCCACATGCAATGACCCCCGCGAGGGCCCTGGATCTGGGTCCAGAAGAAGTCGTGTACGAGTACAAACACACACGCAACCCCTCCCCGCCAAACTTACTGACCTCGTGCTGCTACATGAGGGACAGGAAATGGGGAGGATACTCGTGTAGCTGTTGGGGAAGTGCATGCACCAACCCGATGGCTACGCAACAGCGGTGGGGTCTATTTAGACCGGGGGTCTGCCAGCCAGCAGTCCTGGCAAGCTGTTTCCTATGGCCCTCTTGCTCCAATGAAGCAAGCAGAACGGGAGACAGCTAACCCCCCACGGGAACCATCCCTGCAAGGTAGCAGACTGCAGGGTAATTCCCAAGAACACCATAGTAATCTCCATACTCTCTTCCCCATTTATTAACGGTTCTTCTTCAACAGGCACGGCAAATACAACTTCGGACGCTGGAGGTAGTGGTGGCTCTGCCGCCGGCCACCTCTCTACTGAGGAAAGTGCTCGACTGGTAGGGGGAAATGCAGCTCGACGCTCCGAGGAGCGCCCTGGCGGCGATGACCTCGAATGGGAGAGCATGCCAGTAACATCCAATGACGAATGCCGAGCCACAAACCCCGTGCAGGGGTGCATTGATCCAAATGCAACAGTGCTGTACGCATCGAATGGACTCGTGTACCGAGACCCCGTCCACAGAGACATAAGCAACGCTGTACGCGCTAGCCACCAGCCTGCCACAGGCTTGAACCCTGCGCAGGGGGATGGAGCTGCAATCTCCGAGATGCTGCAAGCATCTAGAGACTCGCTACACGAGAATCTCAACAGCCCTGATGGAAACGGGACCAACGGCCATGCAGGCATGAACGAAAGTGACCCGGAACACACCGGGGAGCAGTCACCCCCACCCCTACCCCAAAGTCAGTTACCGGAATTCATGCGAGAAGAAGCAAATGCCCCATGGCCCCCTCCACGGCCCCCTTCGCCAAACCTGCCCCCACCTCCCCCGAGGACATACCCGGGCCCTGCTCGCCCCAGAACGTGCAATGGAAATAAAAGGACGAAAGCTTCGATTAAAATTGGTGCCCTAAACATCAAAGGTAATGGCAACACAAATGTCTACCACAACGACAATAAGTGGTTCCACATCTACTCATTGATGCGTGAGCAAAAGTTAGGAATACTCATAGTAGGGGAAGCCCACCTTAGTGCTGAAAGACTAGCAAATATAATGACTCTTTTCGGCCGACAACTAGAAATTAGGTTTTCGAGAGATCCAATGATGCCGAATGCAAAAGGAGTTGCCTTTGTGATAAACAAAGAGATGCTAAAAACAGAAAACATAAAGACCAGAGAGATAAAACCCAGGAGGGCGATGCTGCTAGAGACAAAACAACATGATGGCAAACCACTATCCATCCTCGGTGTCTATGCTCCAAATCCCCCAGGGGAAAATGCCACATTCTGGGGTGAACTCCAAGAGTTCTTCGCAACACACCCCAATGTACGCCGACCAGATGTTCTCGGAGGAGACACTAATATGGTTGAGGATGCCTTGGACAGGCTACCAGCAAGGCTAGACCCCAATATAGCGGTAACAGCGATAGACAGCCTGAAATTGTACCTGAGACTTGTTGATGGCTGGAGAGAGACCTTCCCGACGACGAGAGCATATACATACCACCGGCTCCAGACCGGCTCCCAATCCCGAATAGACCGCATCTACACAAAAAGAGAAGTCTTCGAGCACTCATACGAATGGGCCATACAAACCCTCGGCATTAGTACTGACCACCGGCTAGTCTCAGTTAAGATAACATCAGAAGAAGCACCCACGATTGGCCGCGGCCGCTGGGTCTGGCCAGCACATATAACCAAGGACAAAACTCTAACCAAATTCATACATGAGAAAGGTCTTGCACTGCAAACACACTTTGCAGAGATTGCCAATTGGGAGATCAGAGACGAATCATACAATGCTCAAACCCTCTGGAAGGAGTTTAAAGATGAAATAGGAGCAAAGGCACGAGAATGTGCCAAAATTGTAGTCCCGCAGATGGAAAAAGAAATTGCGGGACTTGAACTACAACTTGAAATGACGCTAGCAAACGATGAGCTACCGGAGGAAGAGAGAAAACTGTCTGGAGCTGTCCTAACCGAAAAATTAGCACAGCTACACCAGAAGAGACACAAGGCCGCAAGAATGAGCGCCCAAGTGAGAAACAGACTGGAAGGGGAGATAATTGGCCGATATTGGTCCATGATCAATAAGCCCCGCAAACCAAGAGAAATAATCCATAGACTGATCAAAGAACCCACAATCACGGGGACCATGGAGTATGAGACAAACTCGAAGGAGATGGCAACGATGGCAAGGAATTACCACAACAAACTACAAAAAGACCGGCGTGAGACAGCACCAAATATACGCGACACAACCATCAAAGTAGTACTGGCGAGAACATCCCGCAAAACCACGCAAGAGCAGATTGACAGCCTCAGAAGCTCACTGACAAGATTTGATGTAAAAAATGCCCTCAAATTATCGTCAAACAATAAAGCCCCAGGACTCAACGGAATAACATATGAACTCTGGAAAGTGCTCGATGCGAGATATGAAACGGATTCCTCACTAAACAAACCAGCCTTTGACATCCTAACAGTGATACAAACAGTCTTTAACGACATAGAAAAGCATGGTATGGTACTGGGAACCAAGTTCTCTGAGAGCTGGATGTGCCCACTATACAAAAAAAATGATAGAGCGGATATTGCAAACTACCGACCAATATCTCTACTAAACACAGACTATAAAATATTCACCAAAGCCCTAACCATAAAACTGGCGCAAGCCACGCCAGACCTGATACACCCCAATCAGGCTGGCTTTGTACCCAGACGTCACATCTACGACCAAATATGGCTGAACAAAAGGGTCATAGAAGTCGCAGAGGCCACAGAGAGGGACAGAGTAATTGTCGCACTCGACCAAGAAAAAGCCTATGGCAAAATCGTGCATGATTACCTCTGGAAAACACTCAAAAGCTATGACATACCAGACGAATTTATATCAACCATCAAAGCGCTGTACAGCGACGCCTTCACATACGTGATAGTTAATGGTGAGAAAAGCGAGTACCCCTTCAAAGTCAATCGTGGTGTTCGCCAAGGCGACCCGCTGTCATGCCTACTGTTTGACCTGGCCATAGAACCTCTTGCGGAATCCCTGCGGCAATCTAACCTAAATGGGTTCAAAATCAATGGCAAAGACGAACCACTAATTGCAACCCTTTTCGCAGACGACACAATGGTGTATCTTGACTCAAAGGATGACCTGGGGACACTAGTTGATATCCTAGATAAATGGTGCCTAGCGTCGGGTGCTAAATTCAACATCAGCAAAACAGAGATGATACCGATAGGTAGCATAACTCACCATGACAGAGTCCGAGCAAACAGATTAATCAACGGGATGAACGGCACACCCATACCTATCCATATTAAAATTGCAGCAGAATACGAACCAATCCGCACCCTGGGAGCTTGGGTAGGCAATGGAGTCGACCAGGTTGAAACATGGGCACGCACCCTAGAAAAAATTGATGCTTCCCTAGACATGTGGGAACTTGGTCACCCAACCATGGAGGGCCGCCGCCTGATTATCCTCATGGTTATAGGTGGAATGACACAGTACCTAGCCAAGGTCCAAGGAATGCCACCTGAAGTCGAAGATAGACTGGAAAAACGAATAGGAAAATTCCTGTGGGCAGAAAAGACAAGTGTAACGATAAATAAAGAGACCATTTACGCACCCACAGACATTGGTGGCCGGAATCTGTTGGACGTTGTTGCGAGAAACGAAGCAATAACAATAACATGGCTGAAATCATACCTCAGCTTCGGGAGCGACCGGCCTCTATGGGCCTATGTTGCAGACAAACTAATTGCTAAGAAAGCCCTAGTCGAGGACTTGAATGTCGATGAACTAATGCGGCGGAACACATACCTTCAATCGCAACTAATTTATTAGCTCCTCTTAAGTAGTAGGCGGTTCGACCACTTTCCAACTCAAGTTTCAGACAATATCTTAAGTTTTGTTTAAGCAGCCAAAATACATTATTACCTCAACATGACCTTCTCATCCCAATGCCCATCTTAAGTTCCAACCTCAATCTTAAGTTCCTACCTCAATCTTAAGTTCCGTATAACTCAAGTTTTGCATTTAAGATCAGTTCATATAAAGCATATATCTAAACAATTGAAGGACTTGAGTTTGGTGTTACAATCACTCAAGTTCTGTTCTCTCTTAAGTTCTCCCAATGGACTTGAGTTCCGGCAGATCTTAAACTCGACTGCGACTTGAGTTCCACCGTAACTTAAGATCTACAACAACTTCAGTTCCGTATCAAATATCCAAAGTGGGGTAATTTCGTACCTAATTTCTGCGCTGCCGCTTAGGTTTGGCAGCACTTTTCAGAACGTCAATATACTCATAGCTAAAATTCCATCCACAGATCCGAAAACTCACCTTGGTTTGACTTTGCCTAGGCTAGCTGCTTTGGCCGCCTTCTTCTCACGTTCTAATTTGGCCTCCTACGGATTCAAATCAGACCCAGCCCTCAAATCTGTTACGGAAAGCTTACCTCCGGGGTTACGCGTTTTCTCCCAGTGCGCCGCGTCTCCCCCCCGCCTGACCCTTCCGCTGTATCCTCTGGGACGAGCTCAATCTCCGCCTTCCGTTTCCTCCCACGTTTCTTCTGCTCCTTAGCGGGCGGAGGCGGAGGTGGCGGCATTGAGCCTGCAGGAGGAGGAGGCGGAGGCGGCGGCGGCGGAGGAGGCACCGTTGGCCCTGCAGGAGGAGCAGGAGGTGGCGGTGTCGGAGTCGGCCATGCAGGAGGAGGCGGAGGTGGAGTCGGTGGCGGCGGAGGAGGCCCTGCAGGAGGAGGCGATGCAGGGCGAAGCGGAGGAGGCGGCAGGGGCGGCGGCGTCGGCGAGGCGGGGCGAAGCGGAGGCATCGGGGGCGGCGGCGTCGGCGAGGCGGGCGAAGCGGAGGAGGCGTCGGGGCGGTGGAGTCAGCGATGCAGGACGATGTGACGGAGCGGCGGCGACGAAGGACGACCCAGTTTGCGGAAGAAACCCGAAGACCCGGGACCCGCAACCGCCGCCAATCGGCTCGCTAAATCAAACCACTCGGTGCGCGTCAATCCAGCCAGTCCAGCACGGGGGAAACCCAGTGGCAACTGGGCAGCGTCGTAGTATTCGTTCGGTTCGCTGGCAATGGCCGCCCACGGTATATCTTGACTCCCAAACGCCGCTTCTGTTGTCCGCAAAGGTTATGATATGACCATTGCTCGATGGAATCGACGCACCATATGACTTTGCCAAAAAAAGCATTACCGTCTGCGCCAGGTTTTTAGCGGATATGTCGTCCAGGGCTGCTGCACTCAGAGGAAAAAGAGGCGGCGGCCCTTCGTGAGATCTTCACGCGTCGCTTGATAATCTAGGCAGGTCAGAATACATCATTGCAGATTTCGGGTGGCTTACCTCTAAGAGGCTTTTCGGCCCATGCGTACATGTTGTTGACACCGTCCTTGAGATATTGCGCATACTGTGTCTCAAATGGCTGGCGGACACGGATGTCCTCGGGGACGCCCTCAGCCCTGCTTTAATGTTAGTGAGGACATAAGCATAATTGATACAAACTTGCCACTCAAAGTAGAGCTGGCCGTCGTCGCCCAACCAAGCCATGAGCATAGTTGCAACGAAAGGGTGGAACCTGCGGCTGCCGTGGAGAGTATCCACCATGTGCTTGAAGCCGCTGGCCACCAGTTTTTGACGCCTGCCCAGGTGTTACTCGCGACACGGAGATAATTATAGAAAAAAGACTTACTCGACCCAGTCCACGTTCTCCTCAGCCTTCGCTGCGGCTTCCCATGCAGCTTGATCTTCTTGAGCCCATAGCAGGGCCTCCGCTTTGCGAAACTTGCCGCGGCATTCATCTTGCCAGGTATAGTCTTCGAATACTCGTGTATCTCGTCGTGGCGATCTGCATCAAACTGGTCACGACCGCTGTAGGCGGCGAGACCCCACAGCTTCGCCAAAGCGGGGGCCTCTGTACTGGATTCCCCAGCATCATCGATCTTGGGCTTGCGTTTCTGCCTTTCAGCCGCCCGCTTGTTGCTGATAACCTTCTGAATCGCCTGTCTTGCGTTGTCAGATACAGTATCTAAACGAGAAAGTTCAATGGAACATACCGAACGCCACCCGCCTTGGTGTATCCGCGGAGGAGAGCAGTGCGTCCATCCTCGTCTTCCTCGTCGTCACTCATGCCACCATCGTCTTGGGCAGTCTTCTTGGATTTTTTCTCTGTCTTCTCTTTCCAAGCCCTAACGAGCGCCGGGAGGGAGTCCTCCTCGTCCTGGTCCCCGGGCTGCGACTTGTGCTGGAATGCCTTGGCGTCAAAGGCGTGGTCTTCACCTTATCGTACAGGGCAGCGGCATCCTTCCTCGTCAGACTCGGAAGGTCTACACCACGGATCCCGACGTCAAGGATCCAACTCCTCTGGTATTCGTTGAGTCTGGGTACGGCGATCTCATCGCCTTTCGCGGTGGCAACGAGTGCCAGCTCCGGAAAGGCATGCTGTCAGGAACGTCGTCAGGGTTGTACCCTTGAACATTTCCTTCGGTTGGGCCCCGTTCTTCGGTCGTGGCATACTTGCAAGTCGCTGAGGTAGGAGAACTGGCGTGGTCGAAGTAAGTACGTAGTCAAGAGGCAAGGGAGAGCCGAGCCACTCACAGCACAATAATGAAAAAAATGGCCACAGTGAATTACCAAAAGCGAGAACTAAAGCAAAGTGCCGTCCATTGTGGAACTCCATTCGAAAAGGAAATCCTGAACTCTGGTTACAATGGAATAATGGCTGCATGCGCATATAAGTGGCTGTCGACAACTTTCAACTCGCAAAAAATACCTCTTCTTCCAACCATGACATCCGTTCAAGAAGTAAACCGTCTCTTTGGTCCGTCGAATCGGCCCCATTACAAGACCAATGTCCGGCACCGCGCTATTCTTCGAAAGTCGATCGAGCTGTTCTCTGTCCAAGACCTCGAGGCGATCTTCGAGCGGCCCATTAAACGCGGGTGGCAATGGGGTCATCATTCACCGCTAGCCAGCTGGGCAAGATCATTACTAACCATGTGAGTATTTTGCAGCTCCATCTTGCTCGGAGATCCCGCGCTGATACGCCACCAGGTACACAACGGTCGCCTGGTTTCCCGAGAGACCCCGGCCCCGATGCCGAAGCGCAAGACGCTCTGCGGGTGTATCGCCAGGCGTATGATGCCTACTTCAAGAAGCAGGGTAACGACTACCGCGTCCACAACCCGCAGGCCAAATCTGTTCTGCAGGCAGCGACAGACATGGCATGATTGGGTCATCACCTATCGGAGCATGCGCGGGATGCCTGGCTCCGCCCTGGGCTCTGCAGCCGCTCCCTGGATTTGACGGGTGCGGCTTGCACCCCGCTCCCGCAGCTACGTCGCCTGCCCGAAGGCGTTACACCCAAGCCGCTCTTCCCACACCACCACCCTCATCTCCGCCGCCCGGACGCCACTCCACCCGCTCCCCTGCGACTCGGTTCGCGCCTTCTGCCCATTACTATCTCCGACGAAGACCTACGCCGACCCCAGAAGAGAAAATTCTTGGGGTTATTGATATATCCGATAGCGAAGAGGACCTGCGTCCACGCAAGAAGGCGAGGTTTTTGGGGGTGGTGGATTTAACGAATTGATAGAAGACACGCAGTTATAGTGCCAAAGAAACCCTTGAAATTGTTAGCTACGTATTCACTGTGAGAAAGAATAGAATTACCATATAATTATCAATTATCACTCTCTCCACCCGTTCAGTTTGTCGTTTGTCGTCTGGCGCCAAAGCGGCCGATGAATCAAAGTTCAATAGTGCAAAGAAACCTTGAAATTGTCAGCTAACATATTCACTGTGGAGAAAGAATAGAATTACCTTAATAATTATCCAATGTCAGCTCCTCTCGCACCCCTTCTGAGTTTGTCGTTTGTCGTCTGGCGCGCCAAAGCGGGCCGATGAGTCCAAAGTTTCAAGTAGGTCTCATATAGCACAGTAAGTCTGTATTTATGTCCATAGCATTGGGATCACATAGTAAAAGCGTCGGATCGTATGGTATGGTAATATATATTAGTACATTGTTGTAGGAAGTAGGTAGAGTGCCCATAGTACGAAAAAAGGCCATGGAGTCAATAAAGAGAAGAAAACAGAGGTAGTGAAGACAGAATTTCGACATGAAGTCGAGCAGAGGCTTGACATGAAGTCGAGTCCCCATAAAGTGCAGGCTGACATGAAGTCAGCCTGCTGGTCCATCCTCGGCGGGCTCTTCGGCGGCGTTGACGATAGCGTTGAGTCGGCGGCGTTGAGTGTGACAGAGAGGTCGTGGAGGGAGAGAGGAAGAAAGGATGGTGTTTGGTCATGTTAACATCAGACGCCTGCACTGCATTGCTGCATTGCACAGCTTTCCCATTTTCTATCAAGCTCACTCAGACCGCATTTGACAAGGCGAATATATATACATTTTATTTACTACATGTAGTTTTCAGCTGTCATATTGTACATGTAAACTAGGCAGTAAGAATTAGCAACAGGCGATGAATGTTCTACAATTGTCCCGCTTCCTTATCCAAATCGTGGTCCAAACGCATCAGGACGACGGCCGCGCGACCAAAGTATTCCCAGAAAGCTTGGGTGTAATAGCGGCAAACCGCGACTTCGAGCTGCTCCATATCGGACGGGGACCAGTCCACATGTTGCGAGACGCTGCGGCTGATGACATTTGGGCGAGCAGACTGTGTCGTCCAATCGAGCATCAGTTTGGCGATCCGCACCAGGTAGCGATGGCGCTCCGCAATTACTGTCGCTGCCAGACCTCGCTTGCCCATCTCCAACGGCACCCCGAGCAGCATATGGCCCACGAAGCAGGCCCTGACATCGTCGAGCCGATCTTTCTTGGACGCGCGCTTGTCCAAAGCGCAAAACTCGAATCGGAAGCTGGTTTCCGCGACGTCCCACACGATCTCGCGTCCCTGCTCGAGACTGAACTCGGGCAAGGATTCGCGTGGGACAGGGAAGCCTTCGATGTTCCCGACACCGGATGCTGCCAATGCCGGGCGTATGCGGTCCTCGAGCTGCGCGCTCCGCTTGTGCGTTCTGGAGTCGGCGTGGCCGCGTTTGGTGAGGAGACCTTCAAGGATGTCCCTCCATTCCTGGGCGGCGAGAAGCTGGGCATGTGGCGGTTGGCTTAAAATATACATAAAGCCGTCGGAGAGCAGGGTCCAGTGGTGGAGGAACATGCGGCGGCGCTCTGCGGTTGTGTTGACAAGTATGGCAGGTTCGGGGAGGACGTATCGTCTGTCGGCAGGGTTGGATGTGTAGGGGGAGACCGAACGATCCACATTCGCGAGTGCATCAGCCCAGGCGGCGATGGATAGCGGCATCTCTGGAATCGACAAAAGATTGAATTTATCCCGCTGAGGCTTTGCGGGATTCTGAGCGGGTTTTTTCACCGCAGTTCTGCCATTGGATGTATCTGTAGCAAGATTTCAGTGATGAATATCCATCGCGCTGATTGAATGGCGTACATGGTTTGAAACGCTGCTGCTTTTTATTTTCTCGCGGCGCTTGTTCTCGCAGCGCTTGTTCTCGCGGCGCTTGTTGGTGAGAGCTGCTCGCAACCGAGATGCTGGCGATGGAGGTTGGAGGAGGAGACGGCGAACGGCGTCGAGTGTCGGCAGTTTCGAAAGGGTCCCGATACCACGGGGTTTGAACGGCGGCACAATGAATTGCTGTGATTTTCTCGAGAGTACTGTTTCCGCTGTACACAATTGGCGGCGCCCCCTCACCCAGTGTGTCTGAGTGAACAAAGTCCGGGTCCTGCAAGGCTACAACCTCTAGAATATTTTCGGTATCGAAGACATATGTCGGTCGCACAAACCAAAATGGTAGACGCGCGGACCACAGTTGTTGTGCGACCGAGGGTACTGTGGTGAACGCGCCAACACATTGGGCGACATCCGTGCCGGCGGTGGGACTGGACAAGTAGTTGTCGATACGCGGTTTGTGGATAGTGGTGTAGTTATAGAGGGCGTCGAGTTCCAGAAAGGCGTGTTGCAGCGAGGTGACTGCAAAAACCATCTTCGGGTATGTCGTCGGCAGGGTCTGCAACTGCTCCATCCACATAAGGACATTTTGAATGAGTTCACCGAAAAGAGGGGAGAGGGGTACTGGAGAGCGCCGTTGAAGCTCCTTGCATCGCACGACGATATGATTGATCGGCGGCACAAATTTCGACACCGCCTTCCAGTGGAGCCTGCCCAGGCCGCGCATCACCTCACTTTTGACAACGAAATCCACCGGCGACGGGTCCCACCACATCATCTCCAGCTCGGGGCGCGACCCCTTCTTCGCAATGGCGGGCAAATGGCAATACCGCGCCGTCCATTGCTGTGGCCATAAGACGGGGTCGTCTGTTCCATAGCGCATGTCCGAGCAAAGGAAAATGGCATGGGGGAGTTGAAGGGAGGGAACGGCTGGTACATAGTTGGCGTTGGTTGTGATAAAAAAAATGTTCCGCGCCGATTTGAGCAAAAGCCACGACTTTGCCGTCGAAAGCGCCTAACCCGGCTGTTGAATCCAGGTCAGTGCAACTCAGAGCATCAAAAAAAAAAAAATACACACCCAGGGGATTGCAGTTCCTCAGTAAATTGAGCGCCATCGTCGTTCTGTTCTGCAAAGGACCTAAAGAGCTGAGGGATTCGACGTGAAGTCGGGTATCCACGGATCCGATGTGAAGTCGGTCCAATTTTGGGGTCTACGTGAAGTAGGTACCCCCCGGGCGCCAAAGGAAAACGTTTAAGAGCGAAGGAGTGGAGGGATGTGGTGGGTGCACAACCCAAATCGGCTTTAAGAGCAAAGGTATACGATGCTGTGCCGGGCTGTGCTAGCGCCTGATCTTAACACGACCAAACACGGTCTTTTCTTCGTCTCTCCCTCCACAACCTCCCTCAACGACATCCCCTCCCTGACCTCAACACCGCCGACATCTGCGACCCCACCCTCAATGCTATCGTCAACGCCGCCGAAGAGCCCGCCGAGGATGGACCAGCAGGCTGACTTCATGTCAGCCTGCACTTTATGGGGACTCGACTTCATGTCAAGCCTCAGCTCGACTTCATGTCGAAATTCTGTCTTCACTACCTCTGTTTTCTTCTCTTTATTGACTCCATGGCCTTTTTTCGTACTATGGGCACTCTTACCTACTTTTCTAACAATAATGTACTTAATACGGCTTTTACTATGGACCTTCATGTCGGCTTTCTCCTGCCTCATATATGAGTTTTTTTAGTTCGTAGTCAAACGGACTTTTCTCGTATTCAAACCTTTTATTTTTCAAGTACTTTACGGTTCGTTGCATTGTGTCTTTTTTCGGGTATTTACCGTTTTTTACATTGTGTCTTGTTTCAGTCAGCGTGGCTTGTGGCTTTCAATCAAGTGCGGCTTCAGGCCTCTCTCTCCACTAGGTGCGCTGGTCCAATCTCTGCACGAAGTCAGACTGCCAACTCACTGCACGACAGGTTTTCTTTCCCGTTCCCCCAATTATGAAACGCGTCGGGCCTCTTCGCAAAAATTACCAGAATGCGACCACATCGCTGCTTGCCACCAGCCAACCAACGACCCGAATAAATTACCATATAGGTGAGGCTTGCCACCGGCGTCGCGACGCGGTATTGACCTACTCTGCAGATGCCACGCCTTCTAAATGTGAGCACCGCTACATTGGAAACGCGACGGGACGCGCGACGGATCGTCTGCCCAACCTCGTCTTCGATCCCCCCCCCGACACGGCCCCGGACGACCCAATGCCTGGCTGCGATACCAGTACCGTCTCTGAAGATGCCGCTGGTGCTGTCCCCGCGTACGAAACCACGGCGGCATGCGATGAGACGGGTGAGAGCAAGCGACGACAGGTGAGTTCGCTGTTATCGCGCTGGATGAACATGAGCTCATTATGCGTGTGAAGAATGACATGAGGGAGCTGCAGGCCGAGGAGGGCGTATTCCTGGACTGTCTTTTGTCCAGGTATGACCCCCCACCCTCCTCACCCGCTGTGCTTGTGGCGTCGAGAACCGCTTGCGCAACGTCTCATGTAGTGATTGCCTGCAGGGAGAACTGATGTGTCCTCAATGCTGGGTGAACAAACACAGAACGATGCCCACGCATTGGGCTTTCGTTTGGAACAAGGACGGCCAATTCTTGGAGAAGAAAGACTTCTGTCGAGTGTTGAAGAACACCGTCATTGCGCTCGGCCACCATGGTCAGCGGTGTCCCGATGCGGACCTCGGGCGCAGCTTCACTCTGGTGGAGTCCAACGGCATTCATGCCACGGTGATTTCATTTTGCCGGTGCAAGCGTCCTGATGGGGCGCGCGGCGACCCGGAATTCCAGCAACTCCTGTGGGCTGTATCTTCCCGGGAGCATCAAGGAACCTAAGACAGGGTATACCCTGGGTCTTCTTGAGTTCTACCACCAGCTACGCAACCAAGGGAAAACCTCGGCATATAACTTCACTCATGTTCTGCAGCGAATGACAGATCCATTTTTTGCGGACTCCGTTCCGGTGAGTTGATCATTTACTGTGGAGCAGACGCGAATGCTCAACCGGTTCTAGGATATTTACACCAACTTCCTAGTCATCACACGATTCCACCAGGATCTAATATCATGCTGCGACGTGGGTATGCGCATGGTCTCGATGAAGCGCTCCCTGGCGAAGCTGACCGCCCGTACCCGAATCGGCCACCCAGTTTTTTGGGCCTCATTTGTGCGGCTTGTCCGGAAAGAGGTGTGAACATGCCCCTCATGGTTGACGTTCCCTCGTATCTTAGGTGAGTCGCGCCGCTTGACGTACGGCTACCAGACGATAAATCAAGGCACCTCATTTCATTTTTCAGCTCGATCGATGGAAATTTCAAACAAATTTATTCTTCAAACGTGACGATAGGACCGAATATGCCTCACAGATGGCAAGATGTATTTTCCCAAGCAAACGAGTTTGAAGAGTTGGTGAAGGACTTTGTGGTCGCAGAGGCAGACAAGGTAAATTGATTTTATGCCACCTATTCACAGCTAACGCTGCGTTGAAGGAAGTACCGTGTAAGGCACACATAGGGTCTATCCCCACCAGGGGGAGGTCAAATACGGAAATACAGCAGTCAGTGGTGTGGTGGGCTGCGCATGCGACCATGCGGTCGTGGGTTCGTTCGTCGACATGCTCAAGGGGGAGGTGTAAGTCATTCTGTGTGGGGATGAAGACGAGCACTGATTCTCTTAACAGTTTCGCACTAGGCACTTATGCGCAACGTGAACAGTTGAGGCACACCACACCCCACCTCATGGTCCAGCGACTACCACGCCCATAGCATACAGCTACGACAGCTGGTGCTCGTTCGTGGTGAACATGGTCAATCGGGCGAAGGACCAATTCCCGGAGGAGACCTGGCTGCATGCGGCGCTTGCTGCGGTGGAGGGGCAGATCCAGCAGATCACATTAATGGGCATGGGCTGGATTGCCAGAAAACGTGGCAGGCGGTGTATTTTGCGTGCAGGGCTCATTTCCACGGGGAGACGGCGAAATGATTTGGGCGTTCCTGAACGGCTTTGGGTCGTCGACGCGCCAAATGACTGGACCTGCGCGCCACAACATCATTAATTTTATGATAGACGCATGGAATACATGGAAGGTACTGCATCAAGGTACGTAGGTCTTGGTTGGCGCTGAGTGACATTGCTGACTCAATACTTTAATAGCGGAACTTCTGGCTGCAGAGCGACTTGACGTGCTCCGGCTCTTCGAGCTCCACATGGCCGTCGTGGAGGACCTTAGCCGTCAGCATACCACCAATGTACCTGCCTGGTCACGGTTACCACGGTACATCACGAAGTCAGCAGATGGCAAGCCTGCAAGTGTCTATCAGCACGAATCGACGAAAGGTAAGCCTTTATTGACCTTTGATGTGTATTTGGGCTAAAAATGCCAGTGCTCACCATCGAAATGTGTTGGCATCTCTGATCGACGAGGAACGAAACAGATTGACGCAGGAAGATGAGCAGCAGCCAAGAACGTCGGTGGCAGCGTGGATTCACGATGGAATGACCATTGAGCGCCAAGAGTAAGTTTTACGGTCTTGAGACGCGTGAATGTGTGATTCTGATACCGCGACACAGGCTCCTTATCATCGCGCTTCTGGAATCCCACAGGAGCATCCGATGCAAAAGACTGGGCGACCATCACAAAATTACGCAACACCCTGAACCTCGATCTTAAGAAATTCCGGGAATGCCAGCCGACGATATACCGCGCCTGAAGCTTAGCGCGCTGGACGTAGACGAGCCCGAATTAACAGTGGTGCAGCTCCCTCATATGCATGAAGCATAGACAGCGGGTGGCAACAGATGCGGAGGATGCAAGCTGCGGGAAGCGGAGATCGAGCTATGTTGCGGCCAGGTCAACAGCGGTATTCTCACGGTCCGCGCCGCCTCTTTGGCGTTGTCGCGGTGAAGAAGCTAGAGACCTGGATTATCGGGCCAGGCGGGATTACGTGTTCGCAGCGGAACGTCCAGAAAGCGGACCTGATGAAGACATTCGAGATAACGATGTACAATCGGGCGCGAGGGGCGCTTATACATTTGGGCTACATGGAGGACGCCGTCGAGCCCTATCCGCCGCAAGCCACCGGGACATGCGCAGGAAGGAGACGCACTTGCACCGTGCGAAGGGGGACTCGAGATTATTCGACGGGACAGCTGGTACTTGCAGAGTGGGGTGACAATATCGCGCGCGGCGGTGGCATCGACAGTCTCCCCTGTTGACGGGTCGCATGTTAGCGACGACGACGACGAGCCACAGCTATTGGCGGGGACGCAAACGCTGAAGCGTTCAGGTACGTCAACCTGCCTCGCATCTTCTTAGCTGGACTGATGTATTGATATGTAGGTTTCACGCAGTCTCAGCGTGCACTGAAACGTCTGAAGGACATCGCTCCGGACGATGTAGTCGTGGAGTCGGCGTCCGAGGCCGAGAACAGTGACCTGGAGATGTCGCCGTCTACTACGCGGGGGAAGCAGTCACAGCGGGGGAAGAAGCCTAAGAAGAAGGTTAAGAAGTCGGACGGGTGGATATGGCTGGAAAGTATGACAAGGGGACAGACACTGGGCGAAGCCAAGTTGACAGCGTACAGGAGGAAAGTGAGTGCTTTACTGATCGTTTACCTATGCCGAGTTTGCACTGACGGTGTACTAGGTGATCGAGTGCAGTGGTTACGCGCCGAAGCGGAGATGTACCGCTGGTTGGAGAACTACGAGCGGAAGCACGCAGAGATGATGCGGGTCATCGAGAGGTTCCGACGCGATAGCGAGGTGTGGGCGGCGCGTGCGGATCGGAGAGAGGAGCGCGATGGCGGACGCAATGGCGCAGTGACCTTCGGGCGCATGCAAGCTGCCATGTACAAGCGCCTGCAGCACAACGCCACGGTTCTGTTCAAGAGTGCGGAGTGGGGCGCTCATCGGGATTGGGTTTCGGCAACGACCTTCGACGAGTTTGTCACGAAAGTCGATGGGTGGCGCGATGCGGTCTTCAAGTGGATGGACAAGATGGTAGGTCAAATGGATTCATGGATGGATTGCGTACTGATAACCAAAGCAGGGGATATACAGGGCGTACAAGGGTTTTTAGATATTTCGACACGACTTAAGTGTTATGGGACTTAAGTAACCTCAGAACTTAAGTACCGTGCAACACTTAAGTCCAGCGGAACTTAAGCTCGGAGAAAGGTGGATAAACAAACTTATGTATGGACAACAAGGGTTTTAGATATTTCGACACGACTTAAGTGTTATGGGACTTAAGTAACCCCAGAACTTAAGTACCGTGCAACACTTAAGTCCAGCGGAACTTAAGCTCGGAGAAAGGTGGATAAACAAACTTATGTATGGACACAGGGTAATGGAACTTAAGTTTTCAAGTTGAATGGGGGAACTTAAGTTCGGGGAAAACTTAAGTTCGGGTACGGTGAAGGGGCGCATACACCTGAATATATTGTGGGGATACTAGTAGCCAAAACTTAAGTTATATACGGGAACTTGAGTTCGAATGTGGTTGGACCGCCTAGAACTTAAGACAAGCTGATCTTATTTCATTCAATCGTGGAACACCAAGTCAGCTGAACTCCCCAAAGACCTTGCCAACATGATAAAAATAGCACAAAACAGAGACCTCCGTATGGAGGGCATAGCAATCTCAAGAGAAATACAGTGCAGTATGCCTATCTGGTACCACCAAAAATCAACGGCAATAAAAACCCTATTCAACGGGGGAACACACGGTAAAGGCCTGATCAAATGCCTAAAAGACACGCACCTTATGCGCACAGTCGGAGATGCGGAAACCCTCGCAAGGAAGCTGCAGACAGCACGACACACAAACCGCAGAGACTGTCACTGTGCCACATGTCGAGAAACCAAGGAAAGACACCCATCGTGCAAAAACCCCAACGCCTGCTTTGTGCGAGCTAAAGCCATGCTAGACTCACTTCTCCCGAAGTGGAACCCAATGCAACCCCAGCCGGAAGACTATGAAGATGAGATTGCCCAAACACCAACGATGGACGAAGACACAAGGATCTTCGATACTAAGATAACTACACACAGGACGATAGCCGACACATTCCGCATCTTCACAGATGGCCTGGAAGGCGGGGAAATAGCGCCGGATACACGACTTGAACCGGATCCAGATAAAGAAGAAGTAACAGTGTACACAGATGGCTCAGCACTTAACAATGGAATGGATAATGCCCAGGCAGGCGCCGGCATCTTCTTTGGCGAAGGTGACTCCCGAAACCAGGCGATCAGGATACCAAACGAGCTGAACCCATCAAATCAAGTAGGGGAGATGCTAGCCATCAAACACACCTGCGAAATCTGCCCGGCCAACATTCCCCTAACAATCAAAAGTGACTCAATTACAAACCTTCTGGCGAATAATAATAAACTTGCTCAAACGTTGCTGGTGATTTTTAACGGTGGCTGTGGCAAACCAAGATCATTTTGTGCGCGGCTATTCGTAGATGGCTACTGTACCATTTCGACCGAATGTTCAGGTGACGGGTGACGGTGGGTCCTGAACTGAACATTTTTGAAGTCGGTGACGGTGACGGCAAGATCTTGAGGCCCAAATAGGCTAAGAAATGCGAAAATTTCCGCCCCGGCATTTGCCGGATTCCCATTTATGGTAATTCTTGATTGCATTTGTCAGAATGAACACCTGGAAAAATGAACACCTTATGACATGGTGTGAACATTCGGTACAGTATGCGAAAGGAGAGTCCCGGCGCAATCGCAAAACGGATCTGCTTCGATCTCGACTTCAACTTGGCTAATCTTTTCTGGTTCATAGACTCTCAAATGTTACCATCGCGACCATTGCCGCCCAATACTGAGTGCCAAATTCCTCACCCTGCCGTCTTCTGATATTACTGAATTATTCAGTCACCGTGGTCGATTCTGGACCCAGTTGCCCCGGGAGCTTCAATCGAAGGTCCTGTAGACTTATTTGAACCGAACTAGTCGGACCTTAGAACGCTCATAACATGGTTACAAGTCTTGCATGTAGGAAGAAAAATATTTGGATCCTCTGCGAGACCGTCCTCTCTTCCCCCTGGACAAAATTTCAATCGTCTAACAGCCTTCCTCCGGATAGATTTCCTCAGTTTTAACTACCTGTGAGACTGCTCACTCCCCGACACCCCGCGCTGCACTCGCCATGGGAGCGCGTCAGGAAATCGGGGTAAGCACTCCTCCAAATTTATTCCCTCCCTCGCTCCGTCGGTCGCTGTGAAATAATGCTACGATGCTCCACGGAAGTCATTGTATCGGACTATTTCTTCACTGATGTGTTTTTTTGCATCGGTGTGTTTAGTTCATCCATGAATTCTCGGGTTGTGATACCCCTTTCCCAGCGTTGGCCGCGTCGCGCACCTCCACATGCAGCCATCACGCCCAGAGCCCACCTCTGATGCGCAGGTCCGTCGCGCAATTTATTGCTTTGGGTGGTAGTTCGCTCAGACTCAGCGCTAGATCTCTGTTCACAGTCCACGGCCCACGGGCTGAGTCAATTTTGTGAGCGAATCTCTTGAAATCGAGGGAACAGTACTGCATTCACAGCTGTGCTGTGATTCTCGATTGCTCGGCATTCTCGTCATCGCTCGCACCCCTCGCTCGCACCCGTCCTAGTACTTGATTTCCCATTCATTTTGTCCGCCTCTTTTTTTCCCGGCGTGTCAGTGTCCTTCCTACTACCCTCATACCATTCATCACTTCCCATTAACTTTGTTTCGCTCACCCACATCGATTTCTGTTGCTTCTATCTCCCTTTCGTGCTGTTATCATTCTCTAGTGCCCACATCCCATACCTATAATATTTAGATCCTAACGATCCCTCTCTGCTCTTCAGGTCTTCGCGCCCACGGCGCGCTTACCGCTGCCTCACAACTTTGGTCGGCTTAATTAATATGCTGTCTTATTCCGATCCTAATCCTCGTCGTGTGCCGACCACGCACAGCTGAACGCCGCGTTGAGCGCGATCACTTGGAGTGCAACGACCTCGCTCCTCCCCTCTCGCCTGAACCTGAGTCCCTGGTGCCTTCTCCTTTCCTCCTTTGTCCGCTGATCTTTCTTTTCTGTCTTTTTATTCCTGCAGCGCATTCGAGCCATGGTACTGCTCTTCTGCGTGCGAGCCAGGTGGTTCCACTCTGGTTCAACTCTCCTTTCAATCTGACGCTCGATTAATCGCACACCGCGGTTATTGTTCAATTGAACTACATCCCCATTCCTCAACCGATGCGCATTCGCGCCATATTTTTTAAACTGACCTTACTTGATTTATATTCATGTCTTGACACCTCGACGCAGTCCGCTGTGAACGGCATTTAATTTCCGAATTTGTGCGGTTGCACCCTATCAAAATAGTCACAGACCGAGATCGCGCTTGTGGAAGGCAGGTTCAACCCCACCGAAGGCATACCAAGTAAGCAGGGGATTACTTTTCTTCTTCGTCGTCTCACTTTGGTTCGTTTCTTGTTCGGCGTACCCACGCGAAATCCTTGATCAGGAGTCCTGGACGGATGAACAGAGTGAAGTACAAGATCGCAGCGCCCCAGCGCACAACAATGTGTGTTTGGATTTAACGGATCAACCCAGCCACGGCTCTTGTTCTCACCGCTGCCACCGTTGGACCATGCCCTACAGGGTTCGGGCCATCTACGTGGCAAACAATTCTGCCTACACGCTGACTACGTGCTACCCAAACGATCCAACTTTTGCCTACGCGGACCGGCCGCCTCGCTTCACACGCCGCCGTCGTGCACATGCTCCTACGCGCATCCTACGCGCCCGCGTCATACACGCAAACTGCGACACGGCACCGCCCACACATACGTGCCGATTCCACCTACTAGCCCTACGCACTACCACTCCCAACCCTACGCATGCCCTACGTGCCTGCTCGATTGCCCGGCCTACGTCAACTAACCTCCGACACCTGCGCTGCGAAACCCCATTGAGCGCCTACGCCGTCGAACCCTTCCCCACTCATCAGTTTCTGCCTCCCACCATCCATTTTTTTCCGACCAACGTCTGCGCCTTACTCACATCTCTGTCGCCCGAGCGCACGACGGGTTTCGAATGCACCCCTCAGAAGCATATCCGTGAGCGTTTTTTCTTTCCTCCCTTTTTCATGTCTGCGTTATTTGTCGTTTACTGGTATCCTTCCTTGCCTTCTCCGTGCGCTACTCCTCCATTCGTCTGCGTTCCATTCTCCCATTCCTGCATAATCCCGTTGCTCTTCCCCTGCTATTTTATACCTCATTCCTTTGCTTTACTGCCTTTTTTGACGCCCAGTTTTTCCTTTCGACTTCACACCCCCATCACCCAAATCTCGTCTTAGCTAGCACTTGATTACATAATTCCAGACTGGCTCCAACGAGCACCCCGCCACATCCAAAGGTGTACGGGGCTCCAATACCGTCGAGGCGAGTCCGCCCCCTCCCAAACGGCGCGGAGGTAGACCAACTCGAGGATGAGCGCACGTAATGCGTGCTCATCCACGACCGCGCCGCGCATCCTCCTCGAGCGTCACCCAGACCGTTTAACGCGGTCACGTCAATTTTGTTTATTCAGTCAGTATTCTTTGTCCTACCGACTTGCGACTCACGGGCATACACACACCGTTCGGTGCATTTGCCCGGCTTCCCAGTGTGAGAACGCGCCGCGCCGCGGCCGAGCGGATTTTGA
Source organism: Mycena sp. CBHHK59/15 (assembly GCA_029204085.1). NCBI lineage: Eukaryota > Fungi > Basidiomycota > Agaricomycetes > Agaricales > Mycenaceae > Mycena > Mycena sp. CBHHK59/15. The sequence continues at coordinate 91,519 of JARGXW010000120.1, forward strand.
CCACTGGAGGCGGTAGTCATAATTATTTTTGTTCTGTAAGTTTTCTTTCTCATGCCGACTTGAGACTCACGGTGGAGCAGTCCCGGAGATGTCTTGAAGGCGGTGCAACGGCGATCAGACTGAGCGGGGCTGCGTGGGACGGGAACAACCAAAAAGCTGCTTTCTAAGCTACAAACACGCCCCATATACCTATGCACAGCCACCTCCATGGGCAGCGGCCACTGCCACAACGGGCGTACCCCTTAGAATTACCACGCACGTTCTGGTGCAGTTACCGAGGTATCCCGCTCCCGAACACGTCAAGGCGCGGCCGAGCGGATTTTGACCGCTAAATACAGTCACGTCAAATTTTTAATTCAGTAATCATTTCTCCCCCAACCGACTTGAGGCTCACGGGCATACACCTCAGCCTCCTCACGCACCCTCTGGTTCATTCCCCCATGTCCCCAGCACCAGAACGCGTCGGTGCGCGGCCGAGTGGAATTTGAGCGCTGGATGCGGTCATGCCAATTTTTTTAATTCAGCAAGTATTTTTCTGCTGATGGCTTGAGGCTGACAGGCAGACCCTTTAGGATCTTCAGGCACCCCCGCTCCCCTCTCCCGGGTTTTCAGCACAAGAACGTGCCGAGGCGCAATCGAGCGAATTTTGATCCCGTAACAGGGTCATGGCAATTTTTTTACCCCAGTATGTCCTCTTTGTACTCATGACTTGAGGCTCACAGGCATCCACCTTAGAAACCTCAAGCATCATCCGCTGCCATTTTCCAGCTCACCCGCTCAAGAAGGCGCCGGTGCGCGGCTGAGCGGATGGCAGCTTGACGCGGCCACCGCAAGTTTTTAAATTCAGTAAGTACTTTTTCTCCTGCCAACTTAAGACTCCCGGGCGTACCCCTTAGAACACCCACGCACCATTTCGTGTATTTACCCGGGTCCCCTGTTCAAAAACGCGTCAATCCGCGCCCGAGCGGATTTTGATAGCTTATGGCGGTCATGCCCAAAACCTTTACTCCGTACGTATCTTTGATGCTGATGACTTGAAACTTACGAGCGTACCCCTCAGGATCCTCACGCATGCTGTAGTGGCGTCCCCCGTGTTCCCAGCGCAAGACCGCGCCGAGGCGCCGCCGAGTGCATTTTCCCAGCTTCCCGCGGTCCTGCCAAAATGTTTTTATTTAGTAAGTCGCTTTTTCCCTACCGACTTGAGACTCACGGGCGTACCTCTTAGATCCCCTACGCACCCTCTGGTGTATTCACCCGTCGATGCGCGCCCAAGCGGATTTTGACCGCTTACCGCGGCCATGCCAATTCTTTTTACTCCGTAAGAATTTTTCCTGCTGATAACTTGAGGCCGACGGGCAGACCCTTTACGATCCTCACGCACCCTCCGCTGCCTTCTCGCAGGTCCTCAGCACAGGAATGCGCCGAGACGCGGCCGAGCGAATTTTGACCGCTAAATGCGGTCAATTGCTTTTATTCAGTAAGTTCTCTGTCGACTCATGGCTTGGGGCTCACGGGCATGCACCTCAGAATCCTCATGCACCGTCTGGCGTATTCGCCTGGGTCGCCAGCCCAAGAACGCACCGAGGCGCGGCCGAGCGGAATTTCACCGCTTAATGCGGACATTACGTTTAAAAAAGAAATCAGTACGTTCTCTTTCCACTCATGACTTGAGGCTCACCGGCATACCTCTTAGCACCCCCATGCATCCTCCGCTGCCCTCTTCCAGGTCCCTCGCTCCAGAACGCGTCGGGGCGCTGCCGAGCGGATTTTCACCGCTTGATGCGGTCACTGCATTAAAAAAAAACTCAGTCAGTACTGGTTATTCTTGAGCTTCAGAACCCGCAATCACGTAGAACGTACATGGATACATAGTGTGGGAGTAGAATCTTTGTTCGGCGATATTGCCGCCGCGATTCTCGTCCATACGTTGTTCGATCGAAACCATCATGGCAAGCATATTGTTCTGATTTATATCTGGGGCGACAAAATTAAGCAAATTTTAAGCCGATACAGATGGAAGCACAGACCGAGTTCGCGCCTCAACTGGCTGTGATTCTTTTCAAGAAGGCTGAATCGCTCATTCAGTGCCTCGTTATTCCGGAGCATGTGCTGAATATTCAGCAACGCTGAGATCTTAGACAACAGTTGAGTGCCCGACTTGTATCTTAGATATTCAGAACATCACTCACCTGAACGCGCTGGTGGCCGATGCGGCGATAAAAAACCTCGATAGTAGGGTTAGCAACACGAGAATCGGCATGCAACAGGACCTTCCGGAAGCTGCGATCCTGCTCGATCTGCACAAATCTGTGAATGTCCTTCAGGAGGCTGCAGTCGCAATGAGTTTACTACGGATCGATCAGGTTCCGACTCGATGCTCACCTCATCAGGTCCTGGAGGGGCTGCACCCAGGACGCCTCAACCAGACGGGAGGACTCGAATTCTCGCTGTAATGTCGTCAAAAGCTGTCCGACGGCATTTGTAAGTGCCACGAGTTGTTTCCGGCTGGAACGGACTGTTTTAACGGACGAAACGATGAATTTGAACACAGTGAAGGCAGCATGGAGCCCCGGCACCGGCATGTAAAGCCTCGAGGGTTAGCCAAATTTCGTGCCCAAGTTTCGTGCTTTTGTGTTCGCCGATTTCCCATTTGGGAAGGATGTCGCTGGCGCCGCCCTGTGTACGGAATGATTAGATATCGGAACTGTGGGCACTTATGACCTCTGACTACACCCCTTCCCAGTTCGAGCACCGATAAAAAAAGAATCTTAAGATATATCTCTAGAACACGAGGTAAATGAAATAGATCTTCCGTGAACAATCTGAACGAATAAGCCGCGGCCGAGGCTTCTGTTGAGCTCTCTTGAATCCTCCTTTCTTTCCGTTTTCGATTTATTTTTCGCTTTTTCGTGTCCCGAGACCCAGTACATTCAAATAAAAACCATAAAGATTGCCGACGAAACGACTTGCCCGCAGACACCGCACCGAGAGACACAGCACCAAGAAGAAAAAAATTGAAAAGTCCAGATTACAAGGATTGAGAACAATTAGTTAACCCAAACCGAGTTTTTGTGAACAAGCTGTATTCTGGGCCGGAATATCCCCTCCCTCTCGCGCGGCAGCATGTCCATCTCCGGTGAATGCAGCTTCTCTATGACGGCGCCGATGTTGGTGTCCGAGAGGACCTTCACATCCTTGTCATCGTCCTCTTCCTCATCCGAGACAGGCTCAGCTCCACCTGACATCCAGACGATGTCTCCAATATATTTGTGGACAATAAAATATTTCGGATCAAGGTCGGCGATGCTGGTGTCGTGGCGGGGGCGAAGAGGCTTGTCTAGAATTGAATCGCATCTCTGTCCCCCGTCGTTTAGCAGACCCCTCAGAGTAGTTTTCGGGCTTGCGGGGCCGGTTCGACCGCGGATGATAATCTGGATCAAGAATTCATTCTCTAGATCATTTGAAAGAAAACACTGTACTTCTTCGCCCTTGGCGGTCTGGATCCACTCAAAGAAGATTTTGAAAGCCGCAAACTGTTCATGAATGGTCGGGCGCGTCAAGAACGCTTTTTCTACGCTGTCTGCTTGCCAGTCAGTGAACTTTATGCCTGCCAGCCCCTCGATCGGGTCGAAGGACTGATGGATAGACAGTCAGAGGATAGCAAGAAAAAAAAGTATAGGGACGACGAACGGTGTTCCCAGTCTTAAAGGGCAGACAATGGACAACCTGCAGCGTATCCGTGACGACTCCGCGTGCTTCTTGATCCTCCGCCTCAGAACCCTCCTTCTCACGTTCAACGCCGGTCAAGCGGCATTTGTCGTCGTCGCGCTCTCGGACCTAGACAACTGAGTGAGTTCCGATATCAGGGACTTCGGACTTGCAGATGCCTGGTCGACGACGCTCTTCTTCCTCGGTAGGCCTGTGTCCATAGGAGTCGAGACAGCGGAGGCTGTTCGGGTGCGTGACCGAACTTGCCCAATCTCAGACACTCGTAAGATGATTGAAAAAGAACGCACTGAGCTGAAGGAGCGCCCGCATCTCGGACGCAACCTCCTCGAGGGTCCATCGTCGGTTGATGATATGATTATGGACAAAATCCAGCTGGTGCTTGGAAGCGTCGTACGGTTCGGGTCCGCTGCTCAGCGAAGCAAGGGGGCCCCTGTCGGTCGAGATGCACGCCTTCAAAACCGCCCTAGACTTGTCCTGCCAAGTCGAATTCGGTGTGAATTTCTTCTCCTGGATCTTCTGCGGAGTATAGACCGTGAAGGTCCGTTCAAAAGGGTAGGAGGCGACGTATGCAAGCGCAGCGTCAATGTAAACTTGGTTTGGGAGGTTGTTCAGGCTCTGAGGAAGGGCGGGGGGGTCGGTAACACCTGGCGGCGCGGGCTTCGACAAGAAGTTTACCAACGCGGTTAGAAGAGACATACATGTAGTCTCTCTAGACAGACGCTTGATCACTTCCAACTCGTACCTCGCTTGATCAAGTCTGCCGCCGCGTTATTATGTAATGATGGAAGATTCACGAACAAACAACTCATTAATTTTCACGCGCACCGCGTGCTTCGACGCGTTTCTGGACCTCCTCAGCCAGGAAACATGGCCCAACCGAACCCCTTGGAGTCTACACTCAATCCAGTGTCATTTTGCTCGGCTCCAATCCCCGTGAACGGGTCAGCACGCCGGCTGCGTCTCCGGCACCACCTCTTGCCGCCCGAGCTACTCCTGTCCTATCCACCCAGCCCAGGCTCCGTGCGCCAAAGCAAACTAAATGGCAAAAGGCAGATATGGTGACTCACCTGATAGCCAAGGAATTCCGCTCTCTTGGTGCCTTCCTCGAGGTCCTTTTCCATGTCCGGGACATGTCTGTCAAAGATCCCCACACTTCCAGCCACGAGCACATGGTCACCGCTTTCTTGGGGGATACCGATACTGACAAGAAAATTGGGATGGGACAAATCATCGATCTCATCTACCGGCATCCACAGAGCCGACCAATCAACGCTCATCCGGAATCCACCTTGTATTTTTCCCCGCCCGACGTCGCTGCGCCCGAGAATATCAATTACGCGCGTCCGGCTCTTTCAACTTGGGCGCTTCAACTCGTCAGTGCAGAGATGCGAAGCCAGGTCGGGCTTCTTGCAAAGAACGATCCTGATGATCCCGAGGACATCACTCAGTTGCGCGCATCCACCAACGGGCGCGCCAAATATGTCTGTTTAGCGACTTGGGACCATCTCGGGCGCGTGAGTATCCAGTGGATGGCCTGTACCTACAAGCAACGCGCTCCGGGCGTGTGGTATATCACGGAATGCATGGGTGCACCCACTGTTAATGGAGCGATTGTAATTCGCACGAGGCGCCCGCATCCTACAGTGAGTTATTAAAACGGGAACATCATGCCGCTAATACAGATCTTTGGACCAGGTGCAAGTCAGAGTCATCAGCAGCCTCACGCTCTCGAGAAACCGCTGCGCCAGCGGCTACCTCGCATTGCTGCTTGCCGTCTGGCAATTCACGTGCAAGGTGCATGTTGATCAGAAGTGGATAATGAGCCGCTTCGGATTCAGCATTCACAACAGCACCGCTTGCACGTGTCTGGACTCTCTGACAGACTCGAGCATGGCTGAACTCTGCAAGTCGGTCGCAGAAGGAGCGCGTCAATAAACAGGAGGATGGAGTTGGTACGTGTTGACATGTTTCCATGTGCCCGTGATTTTAGCGACAGCCGCACAGTAGCGACGGCTGCTCAGCCCGACCATGCACAGACCATGCATGGTCATTTCTTCCATCTCTTTTCCTCTCTCTCAAACACCCAAGAACTCTTCCTGGCAAGTAGCCTTTTACCCGCTGTTCTTCCCGCAAAACTAAGCTCACCATCTGACCTTTTAGGTAAAATGTGCTGTACTGTTACTGCAGATCAGCCGGAGTTTAAAATTGTCTGGGACAATTTTGACATTCTTCTGCACCCAAAACGCGACCAGAAAATCACCGCGACGATTCAAAGCGACCAGAGCGACTCAGAATCCCCGGCTTTGCTCGCATATGACGGTACCGAGGTTGGAGATGAGGATATCAAATCAACTGCATTGATTTTAGGAGGGAAAATGAAAGCCAAGATGTAATAGATCTATTTGACGCGTGAAAATACACTGCCGTGCATGAAAGTGGCGCGTTTCGCATCGAGCAATTAAGGTCAGATCATCTACACGTGACTACCCAAAGAGGAAGCTTACATAATAACGCAGTGGCCCAGGTAATCAGCGCGGTAACTAACACACCGTTGAGTGAAAAATATCGACCTAAGTAGAAAGGTTAGCCAAAAGTTGTACAATTCATAGCCAAATAAAAAATGGTAGAAAGTAAAACAATTTATTTAACCTGAAACTGCTACGAAAGTGACAACAATCAGGGTTTGTTTCTGCAGACAAAGAATTATTTACAGTCACCTACCTGTGAAGGGACTACCAAAAGACCATCTTTCAGTGGCAAATTTCAATGAGAACAAAGGAAAGACAATTCTAAATTTAGGAAATCTGCACCGAAAGAACATCTTTCAGCCCTACCCTGTCCCTGCCATGAACAAAGGGACAGGGTAGGGCTGAAAGATGTTCTTTCGGTGGCCCTTTCAGCTATAGCTGAGTTTTTTTCTTTCTCCTTGTTGGAAATGGCTGTCGAAAAGAAGAACTTTCGGGAGTCCTTTCACAGGTAGATGAATGTGGATAATTCTTTGTCCGCAGAAACAAACACTGATTGTTGCTACTTTCGTAGCAGTTTCAGACCAAATTGATTGTTCAACTTTCTACCATTTTTGATTTAATATAGATTGTACATCCTTTCGCTAATTCTACCCGGTGCAGAACTGAAGCAGGAGTGGTCTGTGAGGCTTTGTTTGCCTCATACCACTCGTAGGCCTTCTTCAAAGCTGCTAATTTATCAGCTTTCAGCTTATAGTGGCTAATTGGAGAGATGTTCGGCACTCCGTGCGCTCGATACACATTCAGCTGGTCTACGATTTCCGGAACTTTGAGATTACCCATCTCCTGGAAGGTTACCAACCGCTGTTTGAGGTGCGCTTGTAGGATCTCTGCATCGCGTTTGGCTTTTGCGACAGCTTTGTCTTTGTTCATCTTCACCGTTTGGATGCGGAAATCAACAATTTGGTGGCGCCTTTCAGCCTCGGCCCCACTGGCATCAATTCGCCTCGCTTCCTGCATGACGTATGCATGGTCTTCATCCGTGAAGATCGCGTCCATGAGATCCTGGGTATCATTCCAGTGGAACATTGCGAGTGCGTTGTATTGGTGCAGCGTGAGTGAAGGCTTGTTCCAAAGAGCGAGCCGGTAAGCACCCAGAGCGCCCTCATTCGCGTCGTTGGTTGACGGCATCCATGCCAGCTGTTTATCGGTTGCTGTACACGAATCGATGAGACCGCCCAGTGCAAATTCAGCCGAGAAACGAATCCATGTCATTAACGCGCCATGAAAAAATGCAAGGGTTAATTCTTTGATGTGGGGAAGAGAGGGGATGAGCTCGAAGATGGCCTTCATGGCCTTAGGATTGGCCCACTCGAGTCCATCAAGGGTTGCGCTTTTGTACGAAGCATCAGAGCCGAAAATGAGGTCAGGATTATTGAGGATCAACTGAATATGGTTGTGAATAGCGTGATGAAGTGGTCCGAGATCCAGGAGGTTTGTGCTCTCTGTTCCAGGACCACGAACTTGCTGAAGGTATGGGTGGGCAATAATCATTTTGTAAATGGTCATCGCAGCGAGTTCCGTGAGAGTAGGGATGTCGTTCAGGGCATCTCGGAGATTCTTTCAATATTGGTGAGTGACGGATTTGTTTTGACCACTCGATGACTAGCATCATCTCCCGATATTGCAGCAAATAGGTGAGCAACTCAGCCGCAGCGTCACCGTGGCTCACGAACTGAGTATTGCTCGTGTCTGGAAACCTGCAGTGCTGTGTTCCAAGAGAACAAGTCATGAAGTCGACATGTCGGTCAGCCTGACCCTTCTTGTTGTCCTTGTTATGAAAATTTCCCCAGCCAATGCCGCCGTCTTAACACCGCCCTGAGTAGAAGCCTTGAAGGCGTGGAATTGATCATCGGTGAGTACGGCATCCTTGGGGGTGCGGGATCCAGCAGATTCTGAAGCAGCGCAGCATTTGCCTTGTTGGCGAGAAGAATAGGACCAGTGAGTCCCAGCTGCTTCCACTCTGCCATCATCTCATCGTTCCCTCCCTTGAAGCTGTTAAGATATTTGTGCATGCAGCACCCGCCCCAAACGAAGAGGTCTATCGTCCGACGCTCTGTGGGATCCAACACATTGTAGGCTTCCCTTCCCAGGACTGTCACAATGTCATCCATCATCTTCACGTCGCGTTCTGTCTGCTCTGCCGGTGACAACACATTCCAGCCTTCAGTTCCTCCTGCTTCGACGATTTTTTTTCGCGTTCCATGTGCCCAGATACTCGACGAGTTCCATGTAGTCTTTTCCTGCCAACTTTTCTTCACCGAGATCCCAAATGGCTGCCTCACGTTTCTGGTCCTGCAACCCTCTGGCTGTGCTCTTTTCCGGGGCTGTGTGGTCGCCATGCATTCCTTTCAAGACCCTGAGCCAATCTCGAATGGAATACTGCTGCTTTAAGCACTGGGCAAGAGGACTGCGATTGAAAATGTCGATATTCTCCTGCATGCGCCAATTCCATCCTCTAACTGATTCTGCACTCGAATGGTTGACAGTCTTCTTGACGCCAAGGAACCGGACTTTTGGCATCGATTTTGGGTCAATGGAAAGGTTCCCCGACATGTAGTCAGGGACGCGAAGGTTCATATGGGAAGACTCGATGTTTATGCCATGGTTTGAGGTGCTGACCGCGCTAATCGTTACTCCTATGACAGCCCCACGTTAGCTCCTTGTCCTCAATCAAAGATCTATATGCACCCTGACGCTGTGACAGCTCATCGCCCGGTTGACACAAATGCCAAAGATCTCCCCAATGCGCACCATGAGTGGGCCAACCTTGGCCCAAGCGCACCCACTATCTGCCATGACCCGCACAAGCCTGCGTGCTTGCACCGTCTAAATTCCCTTCTTGGTAAGCCGGCAAACACTCCATTTCTTTTTAGCTTGCTCCATGGTGCGTGAAAGACTCTTGACTGAGCGGTGCACGTGCTGCTTGAGGGCTTTGATCTGCTTGCGCAGTGTTTCTGTGGTGTCCTTCGAGGTTGCAGATTTTTCATGCTGCTCTGCAACAAGTTTTGTGATTATAGCGCCTAATTCTGTGACATGCTTGGCAGAGCTGTCTGCCATACGTCTGGATGTGGTGTCTGTCAATTTAAAGCTTGACAGCTCTGCTTCGAGCTTGTTTTGACGCATCTTTGAGTGGCGATACTTGCGCTGGAGCTTCTGGTACTCGTGTTTCCAGTCCTTCGACTTTGCGATGGGTTTTGGGGGAGGTTTTGGAGCCGAGCAAGGAGGTGTGATATTCTCCTTATTCCTGGGAAGATTGTGCAGCCTGGCAGTGATCTGCACTTCAGTGGGCTTCTTCCTCTTCATTGAAGGTGGCCTGGTTGCTCCTGAACCCATGATACACTCTCAGATTTGAGTTTGCGGCCCCAGCGCAAGGTCAAATTTAGCGATCTGCTGTTGGGCTAAAAATTTGTTTAAGTCATTAGAGACCTGTATTGTATCTGTATCGTCAACCACGCACCTTACTTGCTAACCATTCAATACGTAGGCGTGTCAAAGGAAGGCGTCAGCAAATTTGACGCATCGTGTCATGTCACCATAACACATTTGATGGAGTGTCCCACCAATTCTCATTTTGGTACTCATCACCGCGGCGGTGTGTCTCTGGCCAGACGGTTAACCCATTATATTATTAATCTCCAGCCTTTGGTTGGGAAATAATTATTTCTGAGGTGCCGCATTACCGATGCCGGCCAGGTCACTACATTGAATTTTGTTATGCCCAAAAATCTTTCCCAACCAATTTTGAGAGCTTTTAAAATAAAGGCATTTTGCATCCTGCTCATAGCTTGGTATGAGGGACACAGGCTTACAGAGTGGAAGGCATTTTGATCCTGCCATTTGGCAGGGGAGGCTTATCAAACAACACATACAAATAGATCATTGATGGGACGGTCGGTGCCCACTCCCAATATTACTGATGCCAGTGATTGATACTGAATACTGATACTGAGCGGAGTTTGAATACATGTGCCACCGGTCCAAGTGAATGCCGGCAATGAGAAGACAAGTGTGAGGCTCTGTGCTCTTCACATCGACGAGAAGCACTGTGTATTCGCCATGTCGCATCACGACACGTGAATTGACATCAGTCTCAACCTCTTTCACAATTGTTTCCTGGTCTTTGTCTCTGCTACGGCGCTGTCATTGAATTACTTTCCATCACTTCTAAGCCATATCTACCTCCATCGACAGCTCAATTTTGAATTGGATTTACCTTGAGTCTCACTTCAGGTACATGTCTTTGCTTCAAGTATCATCCATTTCTCTCATCCTTCCTTCCAAGGATCACATCTCCTGCACATTTCATACCCAAACTCCAAGACTTTATTTACTCACGCAACTGCTCCTATTGTCCTGGAGCCGGAATACACACTATGAATGAACCAAGTGATTGTTATATCCGTGCAACTCGGAGTTCCTCGGAGCTCTGATCGGACTTACTTCGGAATTTCCGAGGGGGACTTCTATTCATCGCAAGGGACATTACGCGATGAGGGATTACCAAGCGGATTCCTATTACTCATATTCCCTTACTTCACTCTCGGAGTTTATCCGACATCCACTTATTGTCCACGGACTTATACTTACTCATCGTTCACAAGATGTCTTGACGACTTATTGTCCACGGACTTATACTTACTAAACCTTCACAGGATTGTCTTGACGACTTATTGTCCACGGACTTATGCTTACTAATCTTTCACACCTTATTGTACTTCTGTTATATACCGAGCCGAAGGAAGAACAAGATGAACGAGTCCGGAACCGGAGGATCGGAACTTCCGGAAAGTATATGGGGAGATAACGCAAGCACCACAGGACAGTAGGATGTGCGTACTACCGAGGCCGGTGAAGGAAAGAGGACCGGAGGAATTAACCGGAGGACGACTCAGTGCAAAGCGTAGAGCAAGGCAACATTAATTATCAAACTGAAGTACATGGCATATGTTAAGGGTCTATATAGCTAAGTCCTAATTGTATTCCTAAAAAGGTGCGAGTCAGGTGACCTGTCAGACATAACAATAATACAAGTCCCAAAGAGGATGGAGAAGTGATGTCGGAGAAATTGACAATAAGAAGATGGATTATAAAGACGGATAAACGGGAAACGCTCAGTAATCCTTCATTGCGTAAAAAACCCGGTGATCCGCAATGAGTCCGAGGATATTCCATCCAGTTCCGGACATGACCGGAAAGTCATGGACCAAGAAAGCATGGATATAACAACTTCACTAAACAATTAGCTTACTAGTATTTAAGCTAAGTAGTTTAGCCTCTGTTCTTCAGTTTGATAATTATATACGTTATTGTGTTCTCCCTTCCCAACGCAACCTGAGTCGGACTTTCCGACCTATCGGATATTCCGTGCCTCCTCCGGTCCTCCTGCATCCTTACTCGTCCTCCTGTTCTTATCTCTGGACTTGACTCTCCTTGGTCGCAAGCCGGGTAGTCGCACACTCTTGTTTGTAGTGCTTGCGAGAACGACATTCTGACCCTTCGGAACTCTGTGACAAACTCCGACCTTTTACCTTCCGACTTTCTCGGCAATTCCGATCCCCTCGGCTCAGCACTTAACAGCGATGCCCAAAGCGAACAGAAGTGCGTGTCTTGCCCTTTTTTTGGACTCTGTTTTCATAAAATCTCGTATAGTGTTGTTTCTGCCACAAGTGACACTGAATCACTCAATGATTCCCCATTGGAAATGAGACGCCGGCCAGGGAGACCAAAGGGCTCCAAAAACAAGACTCGAACCAGCTCACCTGAGCCTACAGAACCCAAACGTCGTGGTTGGCCACCAGGAACTGGTCTGAAGCAAATTGCGTGAGCAATGGAGGCAGATGATGAGACCCCACAAATCAAGCGGCCTGTCGGCTGCCCTGCAAAACTTGCGCCACCAAGAAAGATAGATGTACGGCTAGGCAAACATGCAAGTTCATTGCTCCTCTGTTCTTTTTCTGCAACAATTTTCCTTATCAAATTAAAAGACTGTCCCTGGGACCCCTGCTGTTCTGCGCTCGTTGCAAATTATCCCTTACACTCCATCTTCAATAAACAACATCTCACGACGTCTGGAGCTTCTCAAAGTGCAATTTCGCCTTTGTACAACCCTCCATCTGCGGACACTACTGCAGGTAATAGCACACCCGTAGTCGAAGATGGTCATTGCACGGGAGAAGAAGATGGAGGTGATGAATATTCTGGCCTTTTTAATGATGGTGTGGGAGATGAGGGAGAGGAAAGCGATGACGATGCACCCGGAGATGCCCCAAATCCGTATTCTTCTGTGAAACAACACCAACTTCCTGACTGGCTTCAAAAGCAATTCGATGAGAAACTCAAGCTTGTGGGTATCCGCAAAAAGGGTCTTCCCCTTCTGTATGCATGCAACAAGACCTTTTGGTTCCCGCTCGAAGATCCGTACTTTGCATTGCAGGATGTCGAGTCCCTTTCACCACAAAAATTGTTTTGGGCACAATTCTTTCTGTGGGATCCAGAGACACTGGCCAGTATTCCGTGCCCCATATGCCACACTGGGCTGAATCACAAGTGTGTAATTCCTCGTCCTCGGAGGTGCATTGATCTAGACTGGAGCTTTTGGATTATTGGCTATCACTACCTCTGCCTGAACTGCATCCATCTGAAGTCCAAAAGGAAGACCGTTACATTCCACAGTTGGGATCCTTGTATACTCCAAAACCTACCATGATCCCTCACTCAATCTTTTCCCGTTCGACTCACACACCGAAGCGGAATATTGGACAGTCTTTTCATGTTCATGCAGTCCTGCTTCCAGAGTGGCATGGGCGCAAAGCAGTTTTCCGACGCACTTTGCGTGTGGCATCTGGAGTATTACGACACCCTTCAAATGTATGTATCTGCGCTCGCGAGGCAGAAGGGCATGACTGCATGGGTCGGGAAACAGTATCAAAGCTTTCTCCCATTTGAAGACACCAGCACTGACAGATATCATGGATTTGTACCAAGCTCACAATGGCTTCAGGATCTCTACGACAAGTTTATCGAGGATCATGACCATGACTTCAATCAAGCCATTGCACTCCTTACTGCGTTGATCTGCGCAATTGACCATAGCTTCAAAGTAAGTCTTCCTGAGCATACATGCTATCAAATTTAATTTTCTTTAGCTCACAAAGCACATCGCAAAAGTGAATGGCGAGCAGGTTTTCATTGCGCTTCTGACAATCACCAATGAGAAGGGCGAGATTTGTGTCTGCAACCTTGTCGCGACGAAATCACATTCCCAGTTTGAACTTGCTCTTGAGCACATGCGAGAGTCGCTCATACTCTACAGTCATGACCAACCCGCAGTTTTCTACACATGTTGGACAAGGACTTTCTTGAGCGGTGCTTCCCATCTCTCCGTGAGGATGTCATCGCAGTCGAAAAGTACTCCCATCTTGAACCACTGGAAATCCTGAGGACAACCACGGTTGTTGAGATGGCTGAGTCGGATAAAATCAATGAGGTGATGCGTGCAATCTTACACGATATTCCCCAAGATAATGAGGAGTCCAAATTGTTTTTGTTTTTGGATTCCGAGTGGAACATTGAGACATCCCGACACAGATATGTCACCGGTCGTGGAGCGATGGCCATCGTTCGAATTCTGTACCGAGACACAATATATATTCTGAAGGTGAGTCATAATATCCCTGGTGCACCGCACTATGCTTACTTGTGTGATCTAGATCAGACAAATTCTGGCTGCAGGACGACTCCCTCCAGTGCTGAAGCAGGTCCTTCAAAATCCCCGTACTTTGAAGGTCGGCTGAGCAGTGGCAGCCGACCTCAAGTGTCTGCAAGAGGCATCCAACACATCTACTCCTTTTGTTGGAGCAGTTGATCTAGCACGATTTGCTAAAGACCGCTTGGCCGTAACCTCAGCAAAAATTGGACTGGCAGATCTGAGTGTTAAAATTCTTGGGAAACACCTCAACAAAAATATTTCTGAACGGATTAGCACTGCATGGGAACGGGAACAGCTATCCGAGTCGCAACTGTGTTATGCAGCCCTCGATGTCTATGCTTGCCGTTGTGTCTATGATTCCCTCGCTCACATCCCAATCCCTTCACTACTCCCACTCATGCCCAGTACCGGAAGTTCAGTCCTCCTCTTCAATGCTGATTGGACCTGATTAATTGCTTGCGAAAAAATCAGCACATTGGAGGGCAGCTACGACAACATCAATATCACTTTGACACGATGTCTAGTTGATATTTCAGAGGTCATCATTCCTGCTGCCATAATCACGACTCATGGCAAACAGAAACTTTCTGATTTCGGACCTGTCTCCTTCAAGGTGGTTTGCCTTTGCAGCCATTTGCGCCTATCTACCAAGCTCAATTTCCATCCGCTATACCACCCACACCACCTGGATCAACTGCAACTCTGGCACCATCTATTCCTGCACCACCCAACGGCACTTCCCCACCCGAGTTGACTCTGCTCCTCCAGAGTGGTGAGCCTAGTTTCAGTGATCTGCTAGAAAAAGAGCTTGATTCGGGAGATGTCCACAATCTGGCAGCTCTAATCACTTACGAATCTGACTGGGAGAGCAGAAAAACAGGTGAAAAAGTCCTTGCAGAAGCCGCTCGCAACTGGGGTGTTTGGAAAACCGTCATCCACAGTTGTGTTTTAAAAGACGTGTTCCACATCTTCAATATGTTTTACATCTCAGTTGCTCATGGGTTGCAGGTGGAGTTTGCACAAGCGCTTCGCGACACCATCTTCATTCCTGATCCTGTTGACAAGGCCCGATGTCAAAACCCACCACAGGAATGGGACACTCTCCTCCGCTCATCTGCACAATGGCTCTGGCGCCGTTGTAAATGAATCATTCCTCCACCAGAAGAGCTGTATCCTCTGGTGGCTGCCGTCTTCCAGACATTTGGTCATCTCAGGGACGCTAAATCCGGGTTGCCATTGTTCAATTCATCTGCTTGGGCTGTTTCAAAAAATGTCCTCGAGCTAATCCAGAAGGGTTTCTTGTCGGATCCACCTGGAATACACCTTTATTACAAGGTCAATGTTGACAAATTCGGGTTAGATTTATTGTGCTGTGTTCGCGGTTCAAACTATCCCGAAGGTGGTGTCCATTGTCATCTACTCTCTCATTTACCCACCTCTGGTGCGGGAATTCTCCATGTGAACACCAGTCTCAAGGACTTCATTTTCCGACACAATCTCATTGTGGGTCATTTTCCTTTTGTAGGCACTTGATCATTACTTACATTGAATTTTAGGTGGGGACTTACAACAGCACCGGCAAACACTACACAGGACATTACAGCATCTGGCTCACGAATGAGCTTCAAGAACTTCTTTCTTTCCTTGAGGATGTCCTCATTAATCCTTGGTTCATCACGGGCTGGGTCAATGGTAACCTCTATCAACCAATGAAAGAAGTCGCAGGTGTCCTTCCTGTCCCTGAGGACATTCGGGTCAAATACAGCATGGCACGATTTGAACCTTCCCTGGATGCCACATGGCTTCACCACCATCTCGCTGCCCTACAGGGTACACGGAAGGCCATTCTCCCAGTGCATAATCAGGCAGAAACAGATTTATTCCAGACCGTGATGCCTGGAAGTAATTCCTTCAGCAATTTCTCGTCTGAAGAGAAGGTCACCGCTGGCATAAGGATTTGGAACGGCAAGGCAGACACAGACGATAACATTTTCTACAAGGTAATTTCATCTGACTATTGAAAATTCGGGCTTCACACAAATTCACAGTTGGCAGAACAACTCAAGGTTTATTACAATTTGGATTGGCAAAGAACGAGCAATATTATACAGACGAAAGCCATCACAGGTATCCATTGCCCTGAAGTATCACGAAAGGCAAACAGAGGTGTGTCTGCCATGGGTGAATGATTGACAGCTAAATGGTTGTCCACAGCCCACATAGGGCAGAACTCATCAACCATGGCCGTGAGGATGGTGTCACTGCCCAATATACCAGTTGTTTCGGTCCAAGGTATATGGAAACTGAGGACAGCACAATGTCCCACCTTCGAACACGATATCCACATGGAATGTGTCACGTTGTGGCCACAAAAATTGCTCATAGACTTTATGAGCAATTCCCCAAATCTATGACAACCCCAGAAGGCTGCGAGAGCGGCAGCCCAAATCGCTGCATCTCGAGGCTGGGTAAGATTCAAACACGCTCGTAGAGCTCAAAGGTGCTCGAGCGTGATAGGGCCACGTGGAAGTCTCTTGAAAGTGACACCCTTCTTGTCTGCCACTTTCAAGATCCCTGTCACCCAACTTTCTCTGCCGTGCCAATCGGCATAATTATATACATGCCAGAGGCGCAAGCCATTTATCCAATTTCATATGGCTTTGCCTGAACACTTGCCGCTGGAATTGGAGATGAAAGTGCTGAGAAGGATCTCTGATGCAGGCATGTGACAGCCCTCAGGAATGCCCTCTGCATCACAGAATTGATTGAAACGGAATAAGCCAGCGCCATAAGCTTGGTGTGTCATTGACCGTGGATGCCAGCAGGTTTTTAAACATGAGAGTCTGAAGTCATCTAGAGACTTCCTGATCTCGTTGCTGTTGTGCGAGCAGAGAGTGTGGCATGGTCCATAGCAATATCCTTTGATTTGCTGCGATGTGTGGATGGAAAGAACTTGGAGTGATCTCATTCTCTTTCATCAGTTTCCGAGGTTTCGTGGCTGGTAGGGAGAGACTCATTTGGATTAGAGTCCAGCCAGATGTCCAACCTATCCATGTGAGTCAATTAAAACATCAATGAGCTTGTTGGGAGCTTGAAGAAGCAAGTAAGACTTGAGAAAGTGGGGCCCGATTCTCCATGTGAGATCGGGTCCGAAGGATTTAGAGCTGATTCAATATATATGAGTTGGGGTATAATCACGTGCTGTGCAAGCACAGCGTAAGTGCATTGAACACAGAGATTAATTTCGACATTTGGGCTATGCCCCTTGTCATGGGCGCCAATAGCGCCATTGTTATCCGAGTGAATGAGTAGCCAAGTATGGGTGAGGCCGAGTTGTACCAGGAAATATACCAATAGTTCGAGAGCAATAGCCTTGAGCCAGCATATGTCTCGCCCTTCTGACTTCCAGACTGCCCTGAGTCGAAAGGCAGCCCAAGAATTGCCTACAATAATACCAATTCCCCAGCTCGTTGAGGCATCAACATAGATTTTATGATCTATGACAGGCCCCGATGGACGGAGTTGTCGAAAGACTCTTGGTACTGCGAGCTGGTTCTCCCACCACTTCAGGGTATGAACAATGGAATGAGAGCCATGTCAACGAGAGAACTCGTTACCCTTGAAGCTAGCCATAAAGTTAGAGATGGCTGGGAAGTATGAGCTACCTTCCCTGTACACGAAACAGATGTGCATCAGGGATCCATGGATTTTCTGGATATCAAGAAGGGAGACGGTGTTCCCAGCCTCAACCCGTGTCAGTATGGTAGTTACACACCAGAGAAACTTGAAGTGTTTCTCGTCAGGAAGTGACACCTGCCGCCGTGACAAGTGCCAGAAGAAACTGATAAAAACCATGAAGTCTGTGTATTTTGTACTGGTTTTAGTTGGGTGCCAAGGAAAAAGCAAGGAGCCTATGAGCTGCATGGAGCTGTCCCTATCGTGCTGGTATCGATATGACCCCTCAACAAATCTACCTGTGGGCATTGGGTAACAGAAATTGCTCATGTCATCTTTGTATTTGAAAGTGGCGAGAAATTGGTTCCCCGCCGCATCCCAAATATCTACCCCGGTGTTGGCAATCTGACCTGCATTGGTGCTCGCAGAACAAGCTCCAAATGGGTGGGCATGATAAATATAGAAATCATTGCCCATGCAAACAACCAAATATGGCTTGTGGTCCAGATTAACTGGGCAAGTTCGGTGAAAGGCTTTGATGTCGAATGTGCAAGCCTGGGTTCCCTCGGGAGCCAAAGCAATTGCTTCAGACACACAGTGAGCCATATCAAAATGAGTTGGAAAGTCATCTTTTGAGATGAAACTATTCATGGAGCCCAGATTTGAATTTCGGTCACCCTTGGACAGATTTCAGCAGACACAATGCTTCAGAGGTAGAAGTGGACCCTGGTCTTGGGTTGTGACAATGAACGGGGAGCAATAGAAAGGGCTTCATAGAATGTGTTCTGCGATGTTCTGAGTGAAAGGACGTGACATGCGATGGGTGGCCAACTTGGTGTCAATGTAGTCCTGTACAATGTCCGGGTGATCAAGTACTGATGGATGGTTTTTGATAATGATTGTTTCCGTGAGTGGTGGTAAATCGCCAAGTGGGAAGCCATGATCCAGGTTATTCACAAGGAGGGGATAGGTGTCGTGAAGATTGTACTTGTCTAGCAGAGAAGAAAAGGCCAAAGAACTATATGGGTGTATGACATGATCATAAATTTCGATGTCAGAGGAGGATGCCGAAGATGGGTGGGGTTGCAGATGAATTAATTGGGAAAAGTCAGTGTAGGATATCGGGAGGTGAGGAACGAGCCCAGAATTAAAGTAGTTTTCTATAGGATCACTATCAGCCAACAGTAATGGATCTATACCAGGGCAGAATCTGCTATGTGCATCCGTAACAGGAACAAGCAGAGTTCTGGGGTATGGCCGCATGCTGCCGCCCGCAGAGACTGCAGATATGGAGGATGGGTGGTTCGTGCTTCCTTTGACAGCTACTTGGGAGATTGAACTCAACACAGATTCGCTTTGTGATGGGACCTCTGAATGGTTTAGCCATCCAAAGTTTGCCGTTGCGAAGTACAGTGAAACAGCTGCTCCCGTCTTCAAAAGAGGTGGTCGCGGGAGAATGATTTTTGAGCCTGTGTGAGCCTTTGCAAGCGATGCAGGACACATTGATCTGTGGCGCATTTGCATTATTGCGAAAGGAAGAGCTGTCCTCATGAAAGGATTGTGAATCCCCTCGAGAGGACGAGGATGAAGGTGAGCTATGTGACAGATTCTGCCAGGCAACCTTGGACTCCTGACTGTCTGGCTCCTGCTCCCAGCTGCACTTGTGGTTTACAGGTCTGGACTCAGACGAGCTGTACCTAATAAATGCCTGCTTGGCATGCAAAAGGCCATCCACCTGCCATGAATAATAGTCACAGTCAAAAACAACACCCCGAAGTATTGAGTGTCTGGCTTCTCGCTTGAATGGGTACCAATCCGAGTAGTTCTCTTCAAAATTCTCATAGTGGGTGAAGAAGAGACAATGCTTCCTGAATTCTGAGACAAAAGTGGGCTTGAGCAGATCCCTGGCCGCAGGTACCTCAGAAAGTATCTCGAGAGCGGCTTCCATGTTCACCGCTGCCTGTTGCCGAGTAAGAGGTGACATGCATGGATGCAGCTCGTCCGAACCCCAGTTGTCCAATTGTGTCATTTTTAGCATGTCAAGGACGATGACCTTGTCTAGGTTAGATATCTCCAGTGTCGGCTCCGGTCTCAAGAGTTTGGTTGGTGTATCATGCAACTGGAACTGTATCCTTTGCAGACACCTGTCCGAGAACCAATGCAGCGGCACATAGAGCTTGTTCAAGATGGAGTGAAAAACCACCTCTGGTATGCAGACCAACGGCCGCTGTCCAGGGACCCTGACTATGGGTTCAGAGAGAACCATCACACCCGTGAATGGCTGTCCCTTCAACTTCTCTTTATCCACCTTCTCTGCCTCTGTATGGTCTGTCTTTTTTCTCCTAGCATGTTCGACCTCTCTGCAAATGAAAGCTGGGAGCGGGCCCACATCCGTGCAGTAACCTTCACTCAAAACCATCTCGGCCATGTCTTTGGCCGTGTATGTGTAGAAAACTTTGAGAGGAGGGCCAACATCCGGATAGGCAACCCTGTCCTCTTTACAATTCAAGGTTTGATAAATACTAGTCTCATTGAACCTCTCTGCATGGAGGTTGTGCTGATTCCTGAGTTGCAAGGTTTGTCCTGCGGGGTTTTTTGAAGGTGGGGGTATGACCCATGCATCAAAGTCGAAAGAGTCCGGTATAGGCGCCGGGATTCTGGCACTTGGCAGAGGAGACATTTCGAAATTTTTTTGAGGCTCAGGAGAGCTACCAGCAAGATTCTGAGCTGACACCGCATAGGCGAGAGAGGAAGAGACGACACGGTGCACAGCCCTCGGACGTAAACTGAATGATCCATTGATCCCGTTTCTGCCGAGGTCTCAGAACCTCGTTGTATCTTTCCTTATCTTACGCTTATTCTAGCCGTTCGCAAGCTCATGTAGTTTCAGCTGGCACATAGTGTAAACTTATCATTTAAGTTCCTGTTTTGGAGCAACATCTAAATACGGAGATTCATGATTATTTTCGTCCACACCTAAAATTTTCTATTTCCGGTGTTAAGTTACTATCAGTGACTGCTTACCGGGCCACACTAGGTAGTGGGCCACTTGCATAATACAACGTGTTGTGGTGTAGAATCCGTAGATTTGGTGACTATGGGATGGAATACGACCTATGAGGACACTGTATGTCAAAGTTGGAGGCAGAGTGACGCAGCGATCAAAAACTGTGGGAGGTTTTTCTTTAAGATGCCGGCATGGGAACACCATTTCTTATCTCCGAGTGGCCCTCTGGCTTGTCTTTTGCTTATTTCTCCCCCAATTCTTCACTGATTCCCAAGATTCAGGGCTCGTTTTTATCCCCTGGTTTGAACAAATGGTTTCAGGTGATCAAACATGCTAAAATATCTTTCCTTCGTATCCTGGACTCATCAAGAACATCTTGACCTGATCCTTAGCTGCACAATTGATCCCCCTCTATAGCGATCCACCTGCCTTTGCTGCAGACCTGGAACTTGGTAGCTGCATTTGGGACAGCTCATTCCATGTCCTCCCACATTGGTTTGGCCTTTAATCATGCGACTTCACGTTGACAGTGAGCCACTACCCCAAACCACCCAATTTCATTGGCACATAGAGATGGATTTTTTTTGAGGGGCTATAGGTATGTTGGGGGCATCTTTTGCGCTGAAGTGTGTTCTAATACTTCCCATTGAGCCATTCGGGCTTTAATTTGGGGCAACATTGGGCTCTGTGATTTATAGTACAAGCCGTTCAGTCCAGACTGCAGTCTCATGCGTCCTACATGCCGTGAAAGGCAAATAGTTATGGTCCCCGTACACCTTATATTTATGGTTTGAGTATACACAATAATGTAGTTTGATCCATTAAACGATTTGGGATGCACTGGGGTGAATAATATGGGTGCGAACAGATGATTGGGCCGGGTGGCCCACTAGGCCGTTTTGCCATTTTGGGATACCGCCGAAAGAAAATTTCGGTAGCCATGAAACCATTGCCTAAATTCGGGGAAAATATCTCAGCTCACTCACAGGATACATACCTTAGTTTCAGAGCTCATATAACCGTATCCACCTCACTTTGTGCATCGGATCGAGGTCAAAAATGCTAAGGTGGCCCAGTATTCGAGTATCGCTTGAATGTCACGTTATTATTGTCACGCATACCATTCCCATTTTCCGCTCCGCTAGCTCCGATGAAGATATTTATAAAGTCGGGGACAATGCAGACGACTCATATCGTCCAGGATGTCCTGAAGCTTCACTCCCAACTGGGTCTGACTACAAAAGAAATATATGAACGAGCCCATATCATGTTCCCTGGTGCAAAGGCGGAAGTACCGCCTCGACAAAAGCCTCGGCCAGGCGCTCGAGGTGGGAACGGGAAACTGGTCCAACCGCCACCTGAGCCTCCCCACTGGGATCATCCCATACGTTCTGTGGCGTGAGTCCTCTGAATTGCCTCTTCGGAGCTCTGATTCCCTACAAACCCTTCAGATACCTGAAACGCTGCGTTCTCGAAGAACTCCAGGAGCAGGGAGTCATCGAAAAGGTTATACTCCGTATGGGACCCGTACCGAATGATGGGAGCCGAATGGACACGATCCGAGCCAAAGGCGCGGACGACGTCCAGGTTCCCGCTGTTGCGCATAAGCTTCTTGAATGGCGCTGGAGGCTCCGTAGCCAACATCCGATGAACAGCGGGCGAAGAGATCCAGACCCAAAGAAGAAGGACATCCCATTTCCACAGCTAGTTCGCGCCGACGAGGAACGCCGCGTAGCACACCTGCGAAATTCCCAATCCGAGCGAGACAGGCCTTACGAAGACAGAAATCCACCGCCGGATCGCCGTTTTTTTGATGGCAGCAAGCCGCGTTCCCCACCTGCATACCCCAGTTTCCCCCGTATATCCCAATCTTTCCCTCAGGAGCGCGCTGCGAGAAAATCCCCAACCCCTGTCCGAAAAAGCCTTTGGAGAACGGATGCCCCCATGGGCACGGACGGAACACGATGAAGCAATAATAACAATGGCGAGAAATCACAGTTGATTTGGTTGAATAATCTATCCTGATTGTGTGACGTAGAATACAGCACACGTCTTCTGAAACTACGGTATTCTACTCACATCCGCGCCATATACGTCCGCGCAGCGTTGCTCGAATGCATTCACCATAAGCTTGGATACTTGTCCGAAAAAGGCCGACGACACTGACGCGTGTATCGGGCTGGCAAACGCGAACGCCAGGTCGAGGCTTACCAAAGTAGGAGTAGAATCAATCGAGTGTTTCAGGGAGAGGCTGGCGTCGGAAACCGCTCGTGGAGCACATGCCAGTGTCCGTTGTGGAATCGACTGGAAACGCCAGGTTGTTGAGAGCGTTTTGAAGAGGGGAGTAGACGATGCCGCCACTGCCTTTCAGGATTGAGAAATCTCAGGAAGAAATGACGCGTTTAGTACATACCTCGACCGATTCCAGAGGTATACAGGTCACCCGGCTCACATAGCTTTCTTTGAATGCAAGGAATTGAACGGTTAATTCGGCGTCGAGGAGGATCGGAATTCGGGTTTCGTCTGAAGCACTGAGAACTCTCGACGCAGAGCAAAATGGAATGAAGTGCTGGTATGAACCGACATCCGCGACGATTTTATATAACTGCTGACGTGTATAACTTGGGAGTCGCTTCAGCTACTACCACTGGCCCTACATTGACGCGAATCCGTAGACGCACGGTAAAGATTTTTGTTCGCGATAAACCTCGATTTCTGTTCCCCCCGGTAGAATATTGGAAAGGTTGGGTAGCGTAAAGAAAGTCCGGTGCGCAGATGCTATGCGGGACATTCCGAGTCGCGACAAGCAGCGCATGGACTTTGGGCTATTTGGCCCAGGTTCAAGGTTGTAGGTGAGGGCTGTGGCGGTGCTCGGCATGTGACTCGTACTTACAACATTTTCTGCTTGATCACAAGAGGTGCTTGATCTCTGGATCGCGGACAGGTTCCCACGCCCCCCCCCCCCCCCCCCCCCCCCCAGAAAAGGCAACCCGCATCAACGGCAGCAAGATTCCATCATTTGCCATCAAATAGTACGCGTTTCTCTTTCACCACTCGCGTCCCGCTTGCGCTCCGGTCTTCCACGCGTCACAACCTCACTCTGCAAACAGTATGGAACAGTAACACTGTATATGGTGCACATAACCCGTCAAATAATGGGGAGTTCACAGGGTACAACGACTGGCCAGAAACGCCTGCCCACCTCGCCTGCTGGGACTCCACGCCGCTCCAGGGTACTCCAGACATCGCTTGGCTGTGTAGTAGGAGTTGCGCGGCAGCCAGATGACCAGTCCCAGTCCCATGCACAGCAGTCGATGAACGAAGATGTTTTTACATAGTGTACAGCGATGTGAATGCGAGTAGACGGGGGAGCTCAGCAGGAGAGACGGGAGAGACAAGCAAGAGTGCCAGCAGCCCAACGTCCGAAAGCGGATGCCGAGCTCGGATGATGATGAAATCAATTAGCGTGCTCGAGTCGCTGTAAGCGACTATGGTACACGATATGCAGTACTGTAACTAACTAACTGGGTGCAGGTTCGAGTAGAATCTCGGAGCAATGCTACCTGGGACACAAACGGCGCGTAGGGATGGACAGGGCATGGAAGGGAGGATGGGGGTGAGATTGGGGACTACAGGGAGGAGAGGGAGCGGAGCCGGTGCTCGTACATGCGGGAGTGGCAGCAGAGTTGGGCTCGTACGCTCGGGTTTACCTGCAGGGAACAGCAAATTTAGTCGTGGAGGAGTATGTGTGTCTACAGTGAAGTAATTGAGTCAAATAGCGAGATAGGAGGGAGGAGGGGAAGGCGGAGGGTAATTATATGATATAAACGGTGGGCATGAGTGGCAGAAGTGGGAGGGAGGTATCCAGGGTGGTGAGTGGGATAATTGTGGCTGATTAGGAGTCGGGTTCAGGGGGTACGGAGTCGTGGTAATTAGGAAGGTGGTTGGTAGCATGTATGTATCGTAGGGCATGTCGGATGCCTTTCTCTGTCATAAGGAGGTATCCAATGGAATTAGCTTTGCGGCCGAGGGCCGCGCAGAGCGGGATGTGGTTGTGATGGAAGCAGGTGCAGAAAAATAGGAAGTGTGGGACGTCCTCGCGGCGTTGGCATGTCGCACATAAGGGGGAGTCGGCGTGATGGATTTTGTGGAGCCACGCGTTGAGCCCTACCATCCGTGTTCGTAGTTGGACGATGAGGCTGGAGTTGCGGCGAGAGAGGTCTACAAGGGGTTTATGGAATGAGTGGATGGTTGCAGAGTCATCTAAGTGTTTAAACTTCTTGTGCCGTGGGGACGATTCCCAGGCCTCGGACCAAAGGGCTGCGGTGCGTGCTTGGAACTCCGCTTTCGAAGCGGCCGCGCTGCGGGGGAGGGTGGAGTGGAAGAGGAGAGGGATTCGGGGATCGATGGGTTCGGGTCGCTGTGCAGCCGACTTGGCTTCGGAATCTACACGTTCGTTTGGTTTGAAGTCGACGTGTCCGGGGACCCATCCGATGTGGAGCTGGACGTTGGGAAGGCGGGCTTTAAGGCGGTCGAGTTCGCGGAGGAATTCGAGTAGCAAGTATTGGGCAGGCTGCTGTTTGGGGTGGCGTAGGGCACGAATGACGCTCTGGCTATCAATACCAAGGAAAACATGTTGGAGGTGAGCAAGGGAGGGAATAGAGGAGAGAGCAAGAGTGGCGCCCACGATCTCTGATTCGAACACGGTGTGATCGTGGTCAGAGCCAAGGCGAAGATGGCGGGAGAATGAATCGTTGCGTGCATCGGTGATGCATGCAGCGCCGATTCGGCCGTCAATCCCAGATCCGTCACTGTACAGGCAGAGGTCGTGTTCGCGTTTGCGCAGCTGCGCACGCGCCAGGGCCTCAGTTTTGTCGGGGGCAATGTCATGGGTGAATGGGGTTATCCAGGTCGGCGGAACGGGGAAGGGTTGGATTGTTTCGTAGTCATTCGGGTCGAGTCGCCATGTGTGCATTAAATTGTGCAGCGCAGAGCGGTGGCGGCGTATGTCGTGGAAGCGTGCTGCTCGTGAGGCGATGGGATTGAGGGGATGGGAAGTGGGAAGGGTACAAAATCGAACCGCTGCTCTGTAACAAAGCTGGTTGAGGCGAAGTTCTATAGGGGTGTTATGTGCATGAAGGTCGAGGAGATCGTTAGCGGTAGAGCGGATGGCGCCCGTTATGAGAATACCCGCGAGGCGCTGTACTTTACCGAGACGTTTCGCGAAGCCCACGCTCCCACGTCGATGGGTGGAGCCGGGGGTTTGGGAGATGGGTGTGTACCATGTGTCGAGGGCGTAGGTCATTTTGGGGATGACTACGCTCTCGTAGAGGCGTTTAACATACTTGTGGGGAAGGCCGAATGCTGGACGGGTGAGGTGGTTGCACGCGAAGAGGACTTTCAACCCTTTTGATGCAGCTGCCTCAGCGTGGAGCTTGAAATTCAGTTTTTCGTCGATTAGGACACCTAGAAATTTAACGTGATCAGTATGTGGTATAAGGATACCGTTCCAATCGTAAGGTATCTGCTCGTCAGTGTGGCCCTGGGTGCGCATTCGCATCACTCCGAATTTTGTTTCCTCGAATTCCGAGTTGTGGGTGCCGGACCATGACCGAGAAGATTCGGCCATGGGGTCCATGATTTCGTCGCATTCTTCGAAGGTGGGAGCTGCTGCTAGGAGGAATGCATCGTCGTAGTAGGCACCGGCAGCGGACGATCTAGTATTAGTAATGACTTCGAGGAGGGGGGAGTTATAAAATTGGAACAGGTTACCGGAGGACGGTGCTCCTTGGCCAATACCGTTGGTTACGATGTAGGGTTCGGAGAGGAAGTCGTCGAATTTGAGTCGCGTGGATTGTCCAGCAAGGTCATGGGCATAAAATTCGACAAGTTCGATTGGAACACGACGAGCACGCATGTTGTGAAGTCGTGGTTGCACGGCGTTTGGAACGCCGCTCGGATGTCAAGGCTGATTAAAGTTACAACATTACCTTTGCGGAATTCATCCTTGATGCTGGAGGTGAGCAGATGAATAGCATCCGTGGTGGTGCGGCCAGGACAGCTGCCCATGTGCGTGGATGGGATAAGTTGGTATTTCTCTGTGACGTACGATGTCATGGTGCTGTACATGGAGCAGAAGGATTTCTTGATTGTGCGATACAACGCAATAGGGCGAAAGGATTTGGCGAGGGCGTAATCGGAGCGCCCGGGTTTGCATAGCACCACTGTGAACAATTCTTTCAGTAGCGGGGTTTCATATTTCAGGTGGTGCGTGGCCTGAAAGAGAGCCCAAAGAATATCACCGATGATGTGGTAAGTCTTCTGTAGAACGATGAATGGGACGCCGTCGGTTCCAGGGGCAGTGTAGGACTTGGATTTGCGGATGACTTCATCGTACATGCTGCGGGTGAATTCAGGCATGGGGACGGGTTCTGGATAGATAAAGTCTTCTGGGATACCTAGAGATTCAGCAGGGGGGGTGGGGGGGAAGAAGGTCTGGAATAAGATGTCGCACTTTTCCTGAGCATCGGTAGCTAGACTGCCGTCAGCGCGCTTGAGCGCCGGGATACGCTCTGCACTGCCGTCGGTGAAGGGTCTATTGGCATAGCGGGAGGCAAGCCAAACACTCTTTTCGTCGGCTTCCTCCAGCCAGTCTTTCCAGTGTTGTTTCTGCGTCGATTTGAGGGCGGTGCGGAATGTTTTGCTGGTGGATGTTTCCGCTGCTTTCGCGTCCTCGGAAGGATTTTTCCAATTTGCTCGTTCGGCTTTTCTTGCAGCAGCGAGGAGAGTCGAGAGCTCTTTGGTCCACCAGCGTTTGGCGTAAGGAGATGAAGAGAGGCGGGGGACGTGTGTGCTAATAATAGACTGAAGCATCTTGTCGAGGGCGAGGTATACTGCATCGTATTCGGCTGGGGAGTTGATGTCAAGAGGGATCGGGTTCACCTGCAAGTAGGCGGCCATGGCCTTGGTGAAGACTTCCCAGTCGACGGCGCGAAAATTGGGGCGGGGGCAGTCCGGAATGCGAAGTAATTCGTAGTCGAGGATTGCAATTATGGGAAGGTGGTCAGCACCTGGGAGGCGCAGAGCAGGGAGTGCGTCGCATGAGATAATCGCGTCAGATATCTCCGCAGACGTGAATACGAGATCGATGGTATTCCACGTCTTGTGCGCCGCAGATTGGTGTGTTAATGTACCCTGTGGGAGAGCGAGATCTAGATCATGGTCAGCGAGGAGTTTCAAGAGGACTAGAGCTTCGTCTGGGGGCACGGAAGCGGGAATATTAACACCTGCCCAGAGTGAGTCGTGTTTATTGAAATCACCGTGCCAGAGCATCGGGTGTGCGGGGGGTTATTACGGAGATGTAAGGTCATCTCGTCGAAGGTTACGTTAGTTTCTGGAGTGTTATAGATAGAGTAAATTTGAAGCAATGAGGTGGGAGAGAAGGAAAATAGAAGGGAGGTGATGTTACGGCTGTCTACACTCATCTGGTGATAAGTGTCCGATTTAATGTTTTTGTTGACCAGAATGAGTGAGCAAGGTCGGGTCGTGCCGCCGGGGTAAAAGGCAACCCATTTCTGGGACGCTGTGGTGAATCGTTTCTTGGGGTATATGTAGGGCTCCGTAATGCAGATCACATCGTAGTCTGCGGGGTCAACAGAGTTGAGTAACGCGTTCATGACGGTCTTTGAACGGCGGCAGTTCTGGTGCATGGTTCTGAAAGGGGGGTTGGCAGGGATCGAGTTGGGTGTGGTGTGCGTGTCCGACATTAAGTCCATGCAGCCAGTGGCGCATCTGGGACCGTAAATGGAGTTGACCAGAGGGTGTTACCTGAGTACGGGGAAAAGTGAGAATCAGCATTTTCAGGAAGGTTCTCGATTCGTTCGCGTTCGGCCACGCGAGCTGGGCAGGTACGGTCAAAGCTCGAGTGCAGGCCGGCACAGTTAGAGCATTTGCGGCTGCTGTGAGTGCAAGTTTCGTCTTTGCATGATGAGGATTCGTCCTCGTGAGTCGCTGTGCATGATTTGGTTGCATGCGCACCCGCGCAGAGTCCGCACGACATTGTTTCTTTGCAGTTTTTGGCGATATGGCCGTATTTTTGACAGTTGAAGCACTGTGTGGATTTCGAGGTCAGTTTATGAACGGTGAATAAGGAGCAAGGCCGGAGTCGATGGCCTGATTTGCGCTACGGCTGTCCTTGATCTCAATGATGATGGAGCCGGCATTGGACCTGGGGGCGCGTAGCCATCTGGCTTTAGCGATCGAGAATGGGAGGAGGACATCGGTGTTGTCATCTTCCAGACCGCGGATGTTCGTTTCGGCCGAAGGGTCGAAACTCGCAGGTACGCCGTTGATGACTAGGTTGAACTTCGGGATGTGGGTCCACGCGCCGGGGGCGAGTCGAGGTAGCCATTCGGTAGTGTTGGCTCGAATCAGGTCAGCATCTTCTGCAGAGCGTAATTGAAGCATTATGTCTCCGCTTTTGAGGCGTCGCGCACTGCGGGCTGTAATTGGAGTCAGTAAATTTGAGTCTTTGGCTTCGATAGTATCGGCGATTGATCTGTTGAAAAGATCAACTATCGCCGCAGCGTCAGATTTGCAGATGGGGTGCTCCGTGTCGATACGGGAGGTCTTTACTGTGATTTGGTGTTTGCGGGCAGCATCAGAGATTGGCAAGCAGGCTGTCACGTTATCGTGTTTCGTACATACCGCGCCAGCGTAGGAGGCGGAGCCGGCTGCCGGTCGTTGGGTCTGCAAGGGTTCGATGGTAGGGGAGGCCATCTGGACGAGGTTGGCAATGAAATTAGTGGCGGCATGGATTTCAGACGAAATGGACTTCTGGAGGGACTCCAGTTCGGAGGTAACGTTGTTAGCTTGTGATTTCGCGTATTGTTCGGCAGCAACGAGCCGCGTCATTTCGGCCGCTTGTTCTATCAGGGTTTGAGCGAGGATGTCAGTTATGCCATTGAATGCCTCCTCGACGGCGACAGTGGCGGTCATCAGTTTGCTGCTTTCTTTGTTGCGGAAGAATATGTGTTTCTTGAGTTGTTGTACCAAATATAGCGGGTTTGTTTGATCGCCGGATATGCCCCACAAGGCCAGCTTTTTTGGGTCGATTGGCTTCGTCAAAGACTCCCGTCCCTTGGGATGTGTGGTGGGCAGGGTGCTGTCTGTTAGTGGGGTGCTGCTGCGAGACTGTGCTCCAGGGTCTGTCATTGTGATGCTACTCAGCGGTATGCCAGAAAACTTGCTGGTGGCGGCATGGGAAACCTTTTGATTCTTGATGGTTCCCGACAAGACGGATCCCACCGAGCTCGGAGCCAAGTGCCGAGCGATGCCAACGATTGATGGGTTCTTTTGCTTAACCACATCACAGTCCGAGATCTAGAGATCAAGCACCTCTTGGTCTCTGGATCTTGGACTTCTTCCCACGACCCCCCCCCCCCCCCCCCCCCGAAAAGGCAGTTGCCATCAGTTCATCAACACTCCTGGGTCGAGTTCCAGAATTATCTTGACATCCTGCTGGGCATCATGAATCCTTTCCCACACGATAACTCCGTGCTGGTGATGGACAATGCTAGCGTTCATCATTTCGATGGTATCCGTGAGATGGTCGAGGGTCGGTGAGTAACAGCCATAGATTCTCAGGCAAGACATTGACAGTTGACATATTTAGTGGCCGCCACCTCATCTACTTGTCACTGTACTCTCCCCACTTCAACCCGTGCGAGGAGGGGTTCTCTGCTCTCAAGTATTGGATCCACCGAAACCGCGACATGGTTCTGTTTGAGATGGATGGCGGAGATGATCGTGACCCAACCGGTGTGCTGTGGAATGCTGTATATGAGATCATGACCCTGCAGAATGTTGAGGGGTGGTTCCATGACTCTGGATATGTTGCCTAACCGTGTACGGTGTAGAGGGTGATAATACAAATATATTCTGCTATTGATACAATGGGTGCACACAAATCAGGTTTCGTTTGAATGACCTTGGCTCTACTTAGTTCTCCTTGTTGTTGTCATTGCCCGTCCTCGCCCGCTTCTTACCGTTGCGCTTCTTTGCAGCCTTGACCATTTTCCCCGTGTGTTTGACGAACTGTCTGATAGCTCCATCCGCCATGCCAACATTGTCTTTGTAATAAAGATTGTCGATGTCGAGCACACTGGTAGCGTAGATGATACCCTTCTCCTTGAGGGCATCAGCATACTGGGGGTAGTCGAGGGCAGGGAACTTCTTGTGCAGCTCCTGAAGCACATCAGCAATCGTGAGCGCATCGTTGTCGTCGTCCGAGGATTCTTCATGGGCATGCTTGCGAGACGTGGGGATATTGGTGTCAACATCACAAAGAGCCGAGTCAGCAGAGCCGCCGACATGGACATGAATGGGGGGCAGGGCAGCCGGTCCATGGCCTCGTGTGTTTCGTTCTTCCCATGCACACCCTCGTTCAGCGAGCTTGTCGAGGTTCAAGATGCTTGGAGGATTGATACAATCCTCGTCGGTGTCACTGTTGTGC
This sequence comes from Mycena sp. CBHHK59/15, assembly GCA_029204085.1. Lineage (NCBI taxonomy): Eukaryota > Fungi > Basidiomycota > Agaricomycetes > Agaricales > Mycenaceae > Mycena > Mycena sp. CBHHK59/15. Next base: position 122,679 of record JARGXW010000120.1, read on the forward strand.
TTGATTCAAAAGTAAGCATCAGGGAAGACCGGTGAGAATAACAACACACCATTTTACGTGCCCAAAGTGAAACAACATCGATACCAACCTCGACATGCTTCCCCGGATACTTGCTCTTCGGTCCCATCACGTAGCACCACCGGTTGTTTCCCGGATGCTCTGCACACGCAAGCTTAGTTTGGACCTCGAGCAACTCGGGGATGGTCATGGCGGTCTTGGATGGCTTCTCCGCCTGCTTGACAGTCTTCCCATTGGGCTGAACTTCCTGTGAAGGCAGCGGTACAATCAGTAAATGCTCGCAAAGATTCAGCCGCAACACACGAGGTTAACAATCTCCATGATAACCTGTTTCCTTCGATGCGAACTGGCCATGAGCGTGGTGAGCTGCTTGAAGGCGTCCTGGAGGTCCTCGGTGGATGAAAGTCTGTGATACGGATCTCTGCGGCGCTCGGCAGACTCCTTCCAGCCGAGAGACGCTGTCGTTGGATCGACGTTCATCTGCGCGTGAAGGTGGGAGAACAAATCATCAGGTGGGATGTTGGCAGGTACGATGAGGGTAGTGGTAACGGTCGGGGCCTTTTTGTCGTTCGAGTTGTTCTTCTGTCTGTAGACCATCAAACTGATAGTAATATTGGGGACTGTACAGGGCGGGTAAGACAGAACAGCCCGATAGAAAGAAAGAAACACACCTGTGGCAACACCCGATGGGTTGATGGCAGCCATTGCAGTCGGTCCTGAAGGCCATTAGAGGGAGACCCAAAGAAAGTGCCAATAGCTACCTGGTACCTGAGTCGAGATGCCATGCAGGACTGGGTCGATGTTTCGCTCCCAATCCTCATCATCGTCGTGGTCCTCTTCCTCTTCTTCAAATCGAGGCTGGGCTCCCTGAGTCCCATCGAACATTCTGCCATTGAGAGCGGCCTGCATCTGGGCAACCGCTAGCTCGCAGCCAGTAGCAGCGTGGGGGAGTGGACCCATTCCGAGAAGGTAAGCAGTGGTGGATGATAGCCCAGGCCTGTTGGGCTGAGGCACCAGCACCGTCCCGGGAGGATACTGGTTATAGAAGTTGTAAGCCATTCAGCGGTTTTGCTGGTTGGGTGGTGAAATTTGAGAGGACGGCTTGCAGGGAGCCCTCATGCTATATAGGTGTGGTTTGCCCCACCCTGTCATCATAAAAGCTCGATTCGAGGAGGAAAGGAGAGTCATAAAGCTTATTTTGTGGAGGCTTGGTGGAGGCGAAACAAAAATAGTATCTAGTACATGTTTGTTGTGCTTGGCCTGAACTCTGCTCGAAAATCAAAAACATCTATTGTTTTTGACTTAGCTGGAAAAGAATATATGCAGTGTGCTGAATCGCGCCTGGAGGGCTGCTGAGCAAGTGTCAGCCATCATCGGCTGAGCCATCAGCTGACATAATCGAAGTCCAAGATCCAGAGATCAAGCACCTCTTGTTTTCTTTACAGTAACAAGAGGTTAGGCTCGTCCCCATCAGGCTCCGGTATTCAGCAAACATCGACAAACCGATCACTCGCCAAGGCTCGCAACATATGCTGAATACCGGCTCGGCCTAGTCTCCCGTAGTTAGACCAGGAATCAAACTTTTTTTTTTTTGAGACGGGGGGAAAAAAAACTTGATTATGGTCTGATTTCATTCACGCATCGGATACCGTCAGTCGAGGTTCGGTAACCGCCATGCTGAATCGGGCAATGATTGCCCGATTGGGAATATTGACAGTCTCCGTGACTTTCACCATCACTTGTTGCACGGTGATTATCCCTTGGGAGGTCGTGTCCAGAATTTGGCTGTCTGAAAATTTTTGTCCGAACTTTCTTCCTAACTAGAACTTTTTTTTTTGTCCGAATTCTGGCTCTAGGCTAGGTTGAGACAAAATTTTGTCCGAACTTTGCATCTGACTTCGAATTTTCTCAAAAACACCTAGAAAAACCACGAAAAATCCCATTTATTTTAGAATGAGCTTCAAAATGGATATGGCTTTGGACAGGAAATTTTCTACAGAAGAGCCGGGATTCTAGACGATTGTGTCAGGCAATGTCAATGATAGAGGGAATGTTGTAGTATTTTTTTACCACCTGAAATTCATTTGTTTGGATGCCACTGCTCTGCAGTAGGCACATACAATTATACTTGTCACTCTTCAGTACATACATTTACTGATAGATGAAGGCAAGGGTGACAAATCTGCCGAACAAAATATGCGCTTTTCAGTACTCACTGCATTGTGGCGGCCCAAAAACTAGTTTGAACCCTTGCTACGGTGGCTTGGAAGGTGGGCCAACTTATGCAGTGTTATGCCAACTTTGATCAGTGGCCACCATTTGATGTCCGAACTTTGACCTGACCTTGCCGAGGACAGTACCATTGTCCAAACTTTAGGACTAACCTATCCGCATTGTTCCCTTGGTTTGTTCGAACTTTCCACTAACCTTCAGAGTCCATATCCAATTTTTGTCCGAACCACGGACACAACCTCCCAAGGGATAATCACCGGTCCTGTCGACTCTAGGACAAGTCGCGTCGTTCTTACGTGTTTTTGGATGGACAGCAAAGAAAACACGTCCCAATGGGTCGTCCTGTTCACACCCCACCACCGCAACTCCTCCAGCTCCTCCAGCATGGACAGCATGGCTGTTTACAGTCTGGCTGGCCAATTCTTCATATCCACAGCTCCTTCTTCCCCCTTGGACGAAGGCCCTGGAACACAACTCAATCCCAGTCCTTCACGTTCCAGGGCATTGAAACACCTCAATCTGGGGTGACACTGCATACCTCCAAGAAACGTTGCCGCCAAAACTCCCAGGTCACCGCTGTAGAAGATGAGGTTGTCCCAAGTGAGGAACAGTGGAGAGCTGGTTGTGCGTGTCTCTGTAAGGTAGCCAGAGAGTAGAATGTAGTGGATAAAATAAACTCGATGAACTCAGCAGTAGCATAACTCTTTACTCTCAACTCGGGATGTGCTTGGTCCAACTCACAGGACCCTCAAGACTCGATGAATAAGGTGGATGGACTCTGGGATGGTGGTGGTAAGAAGGAGAGAAGGAAGTCCCCTTTCTGTTACATTGCCAAGCAACAATTATGATCGAGATGGCTCCAACGTGTGCTCTCGTGTGACCAGAGTCTGGCGTGATGGAAAAGAGCCAAATACAAATGTTTCGTAGCTAGAGTGTCCATGGAGTAAGAAAGGAATAAGGATGATAAATACCTAAGATCAGCCACGCTTTCAAACCACAGACTGACCAGGAATTGGGCAAAGACGAGATAGGGAGAGTTTGTCCCCCACAAGACAATGACGAGTGGATGGCCAGGCCACTGTCAGCTCGATCCCCGGTGCAACCCGCGCCAGCCGCAGTCCTAGGACGTGAGCATGACCATCGGCATGTACAGTTTGTGTATGTGGTGTGAAATGGATGGGGAAAAATATGTGGAACATGTGGAGTGATGAGGGAAACAATAGAGAACATACAAGACGTGCCAGCCATTCCTTCAACGCGGTGTCGCAGTACGGAGTTCGGGGCTGGTAGACAGAATACACAGGGGGCAAAAGAGATGGCACCTGTCATCACGGCAACCTGGTGGCACTCGCACCAGACTCGCTCCATCCTGGCTGCGCTCAGGTCACACACTTGACAGAATATGCCGTAAACCGATCTATATCAAGAATGTCTTTCACACGAGTTGGCCCCAGCGTTATCTCGGTGTGTTCCAAATCAGGTAAACCCTTCCCGCCACTCAACCTGGCCATTTAAATAGAGAGATCATCAGATTTAATGACAGAGCACATGTAAATTATTTATGGCCTCTGCCCAGTGCCCAACAAACTACCATAAATCGTTTGCTAATCCCAGGATAAATCTGCGAGGGTCTTATCCATGCGGATAAGTCTGCAAGGGTCTTATCCATGCGGATAAATGGGTAATGATGTGTTTAGGTTCAACAACCACCAAAGTCTTGTAAGGTTCCACCTCGACCAAAGCAGCCTTCATCCGAGGACGATGTTTGTACGGTGCATTGTGGATATCAATAGGTCGATGAGGTGCCACAAAGATAAATTTTCTCAAGAATCCATGGAGAGGTATCTCCAAAATGGCCCTGATAACTCCCGTCATTGGGGCCTCATCGGTATTGGGCTGGTGAAACTGGACCAAGCTGTGGGAATGGTGTGAAGAATGGAAGCTGTATGTCTTCCCATTCTCATGGTAGTTCTTGAGCCGTTTCGCATTTGGTGGAAGAACCATGGCCTGATACTCTGGGTCTGGATAGCTCAGCCAGCTGAGACTTGTTTCACCAGAAGAGTTAAGGTAGCTCAAGATTGACTTGTACTCCTTTGGAGTCATCTTTGGTGCTTTAGAAAGATAGAGGGCTATAGCAAATCCATCGAGTTCTTCAGGTTTCTTTGGCTTGGTGGTATCTTTGACATCTAGAATGTCTGCAAAAGCCTTTAACTGTGGATCCGTAAATTCCGAATTGTGGAGGTAAGCCATGAGCCAGCAGCGACGCGCCATTTGGCGTAGCATTGTGTGGTCCATATCATCTATTACATGGAATGAGACAGTGAGAACTTTAACTTGAAAGAACAACTCACAAAGGTAGCGGTTTGTCTTAATTCTCTGTAGCATTCCATTCATTCTTTCACCCCAGAACTCATTCAAACCAGCCATCGGACCCCAGTATTTGAGGATGGGCTTAAGTCTTGAGCAATACTCACATCTCTGATCCCTCATCAATTTCAGACTGAACATTAAGTAGTTGACCCCGCTGCTGGCACCACTGCTCAGAATGTCTCAATACTCAATGAGGGGATTTTTTCGATGCCAAATATCATTTAATAATTGTTCTCTAACAGATCTTATACTTTGATTTTCACTCATTTAATAGTCCAACGTTGTTCGAGGCTGAAACCTCTGGACATACAAGGTGGTTGACTCATACACATATTGTAGGATACAGTGACTCAGTGGGCTGGATCGCACCTTCACGAGGATATCCTTGAGGCGGTTATCCAAAGTGCAGCGGATGATAATCAGTCTGCACCCATATCGTCCTTTGTTTTGATGCTCGCGGCCATTCGGGCATCGTCAAAGACCTGCCTCAGCATTGTCGACCAGTACCCTCCTTTCTGGCGCCGCATCCTCGTCACTCCCCAACTGGCCGGCGAGGTGTTGGTTCAGCAAATATTGCTGTCCAACGACGAACCCATGGACATCATGATCGTTATCTCCTCTCACGCTGGTTTAAATACCTTCAAATTCTGTCGAGATGTTTATGCAGTGCACTATCACCATTCTCGATTGTGTGTTCACCGCCTGCACATCACTCTCCGTACAGGCCATGGACAGAGATATGCTACACATTATGCTCTGGTTCTTGGTTCTAATCTGTCATTCTTTGCTCACCGATGTCTTACCTAGTACTTGGACAATAAGGATCAACAAAGATTTTGGTGCCATTCGACATGGAGTGGACGGCCTGAGTTAAAACCTTGTATGTACCCTACGTAAAAGCCAGATTGCAGTCGATCTGTCTATCCAGATTTCTGTGAAATGTCTTAGAAGACATGATATTCATTGATTTTGCTTAGGTGTCCAAGCTCTCCGGGGGGGATAGTATTGCTGAAACTTCAGAAGGAGAAATATTATACATCAGGAACTCTCATGTTTTTAAACATCCATAGGCTCCCGATATTTCACAGGGCCCAATCTAGCCCCGGTCCATCGCATTTCGATTATATACCCTGCAATCTAATTACGTGCATCGGCCTCGCCGCCTCGTTGACGTCGCTCAGTGCTATCCCATGTGGATTCCTCCGGTGTGGAAGGGGAGGATGACCCACTCGACGCCTCTTCCCCATTCCATATTTACTCGTGTACTCTTCAGTATATCAGACTTTGGTCCTCATAATTGTTCTGTAGGTACACATGGACAAATATACTCCCCTTACACCAAAGCCACCACCATCTCCGCGACCAGTGACCTGAGCAGCCCACCGAGGCTACGTCGCCAGTGAACAGAATCCACCCGAGCCCCATTTTACCCCATCTCCTGAGCCTTTCCGAGCTATACACGTACTCCGAGCCCACACGGCACTTTTCCCAGAATCGACCTGATTTTCATTCTACGCTTCTACGACTTTCCCGGGACCTTTTGCTGACTTTCTACTTCACCCATACACCCCATTCCCTGGACGACCGACCCAATATTCTGTCTACCAGCCCCGAACTCCGTTCTGCGACAGTGGAGCCCACCGCGAGGGAATGTTCTTCTATCGAACCTTCTCTGGGTCATTTGTGTTGTCTTTCCACGAGTTGCGGTCCATCCCTTCCTTTATTCAGAGCCATGTCGAGGTCGACATTATAGTTCCCCCCACTGTGGAAGGGTAGGTTGGACCGCAGGTCACCTCCCCCTTATTTTATATCTCCATGCGTACTTTATGGTAGACCGGTCTTCGGACCGTGTATTTGTTTTGTACGTACACATAGCCAAATATACTCCCCTTACACCAAAGCCACCACCATCTCCGCGACCAGTGACCTGAGCAGCCCACCGAGGCTACGTCGCCAGTGAACAGAATCCTCCCGAGCCCCGTTTTACCCCATCTCCCGAGCCTTTCCGCGCTACACGCGTACTCCGAGCCCCCACGGCACTTTTCCCAGAATCGACCCGATTTTCATTCTATGCTTCTACGACTTTCCCCCTGCCCACCTGAGCATGTACACTGTACATTTACCACCACTGCAACTTCGCTGTGTGTGCTCGGATGTGTGACTGCTCAGCAGGTGTGGCACCTTGGTGTTGTGGTGCCCCCAAGAGCAGATAATATTCTCCTGTCAACCCACCGACTCCGCCCTGTACACCCCATTCCCCGGACGACCAACCCATTATTCTGTCTACCAGACAAGAACTCGCTACTGCGACACCGGCGCGCACCTCCTTCTTTGTCTCCATCATCATCCTGTGCCCCCGAAGCGGCGCCAGCAGTGGCGGCTGCTCCTCCGCCAGTGCTGCTAGTCCCTGTGGTGCCTCCTGTGTCGGGAGCCTTCCCCTTCCCGGCTGTTCCGTGCTGTTTCTTTGTACTCCAGGACCTGCAACCCGGCCCGGTGGATTTGCGTTTCTGAGGAGAGGTTCCAGCCATGGTTTGAATTGGTGGCCTTGTAGTGTACGGGAGCGGGCAGCAGGAACGAATACAGGGTGCGGGCAAACAAGGACTGTGGTAGTCAGAAATAAGTGCGAGCACAAAGAGGATGTCAAAATTATCTCAATTATCTAATCTGCATCGTGGTCTAGTTTGCCGCACGCATGACTGCAGGCGTCGCTTGGTATACACCTAGTCACAAAGACTGCACCGGCACCTAGTGGTACGGCGCTGCGATTGTGACCAGACAAACCTGGGCGCGCATGCAGCCCACCAAATCATCGCCAAGATCAATAGCCTGTATCAGGGCAAGACTGCTTGAGGGAGAGGTTGGGTGAGTAGCATGTGTGTGAGAGCTGTGGTGTCGTTGTTGTTGTAAGGGAGGATTTGAGGCGGGATGGAAGTGAGAGGAGAGAAGAACTCCAGGGGATATTCGTCCCCATGGGAATTTGAACCCAACGGATCAATAATGGTCTGTGGGAATATCAGAACGAGGCCGCAGGCTGTCAGCTGTCTAGTGTGCAACCCGGATACAGCGAGGATGGAGCGAGTGCCACCAGGTTGCTGTTATGACAGGTGCGCACTCTTTTTCCCCCTGTGTAAATGATATTTGACATCGAAAAAAGCCCCTCGTTGAGTATTGAGACATTCTGAGCAGTGGTGCCAGCAGCGGGGTCAACTACTTATGTTCAGTTCGAAATTGATGAGGGATCAAGATGTTGCTGAATACCGGCCAAGAATAAACTTGGTGGGACCATATAACAATTAAAATGCGGTCTTTGGCATCAAAACAAGGCCCTTATTGAGTATTGAGACATTCTGAGCAGTGGTGCCGGCAGCGGGGTCAACTACCTATGTTCAGTTCGAAATTGATGAGGGATCAAAATGTTGCCGAATACTGGCCAAGAATACACTTGGTGGGACCATATAACAATTAAAATGTGGTCTTTGGCATCAAAACAAGGCCCTCATTGAGTATTGAGACATTCTGAGCCGTGGTGCCAGCAGCGGGGTCAACTACTTATGCTCAGTCCGAAATTGATGAGGGATCAAAATATTGTGGAATACCTGCCAAGAATAAATTTGGTGGGACCATATAACAATTAAAATGTGGTCTTTGGCATCAAAACAAGGCCCTCATTGAGTATTGAGACATTCTGAGCAGTGGTGCCAGCAGCGGGGTCAACTACTTAATGTTCAGTCTGAAATTGATGAGGGATCAGAGATGTGAGTATTGCTCAAGACTTAAGCCCATCCTCAAATACTGGGGTCCGATGGCTGGTTTGAATGAGTTCTGGGGTGAAAGAATGAATGGAATGCTACAGAGAATTAAGACAAACCGCTACCTTTGTGAGTTGTTCTTTCAAGTTAAAGTTCTCACTGTCTCATTCCATGTAATAGATGATATGGACCACACAATGCTACGCCAAATGGCGCGTCGCTGCTGGCTCATGGCTTACCTCCACAATTCGGAATTTACGGATCCACAGTTAAAGGCTTTTGCAGACATTCTAGATGTCAAAGATACCACCAAGCCAAAGAAACCTGAAGAACTCGATGGATTTGCTATAGCCCTCTATCTTTCTAAAGCACCAAAGATGACTCCAAAGGAGTACAAGTCAATCTTGAGCTACCTTAACTCTTCTGGTGAAACAAGTCTCAGCTGGCTGAGCTATCCAGACCCAGAGTATCAGGCCATGGTTCTTCCACCAAATGCGAAACGGCTCAAGAACTACCATGAGAATGGGAAGACATACAGCTTCCATTCTTCACACCATTCCCACAGCTTGGTCCAGTTTCACCAGCCCAATACCGATGAGGCCCCAATGACGGGAGTTATCAGGGCCATTTTGGAGATACCTCTCCATGGATTCTTGAGAAAATTTATCTTTGTGGCACCTCATCGACCTATTGATATCCACAATGCACCGTACAAACATCGTCCTCGGATGAAGGCTGCTTTGGTCGAGGTGGAACCTTACCATTACTCTTTTATCCACATGGATAAGACCCTCACAGACTTATCCTGGGATTAGCAAACTATTTATGGTAGTTTGTTGAGCACTGGGCAGAGGCCGTAAATAATTTACATGTACTCTGTCATTAAATCTGATGATCTCTCTATTTAAATGGCCAGGTTGAGTGGCGGGAAGGGTTTACCTGATTTGGAACACACCGAGATAACACCAGGGCCAACTCGTGTGAAAGACATTCTTGATATAGATCGGTTTACGGCATATTCTGTCAAGTGTGTGACCTGAGCGCAGCCAGGACGGAGCGAGTCTGGAGCAAGTGCCACCAGGTTGCCGTGATGACAAGTGCCATCTCTTTTGCCCCCTGTGATATTGGGTCGGAAGTCAAGAGGAATGGGTGCAAGGGTGAAGCAGAAGCGAGGTGGATGGTCCCAGGAAAGTCGTAGAAGCGTGGAATAAGAATCAAATGTGAATAGGGGCAAGTGCCGTGTGGGCGTGGGATACGAATGGAGGACGTAAGAACTCGGGGAGGGTAGATATCTGGGGCTCGGATGGATTGTCTTCACTGGCGCCATAGTCACGGTGGACCACTCAGTTCACTGGGTGCGTTGATTGTCGTAGTTCGCATGTAAGAAGGTAGTATTTGGCAATGTCTACGTACAAAAACAAATAACGGTCCGAAGACCGATGTACCGTACAGTACGTACAGCGATGTGGAAAGGGGGGATAGCAACGAGCGGTCCATCCCACCCTTCCACAGTGGGTATAAGCATAGTACATGTCTCTCGCTCGTTTGATGCGCGGTCACGTGGGCGTCTTGACGAGCGCGTGGATGTGTGCAACATGTTGTATTTGGCGCTGAGGCTCGTGGAACGTCAAGAACCTAGACAGAAGTGGGAGGATGGAGTAATGGATGAGTAGACAGAGTTATATGTGAGAAATAAAGAGACAGCGGCTGTTAACACCCGAGAAGGAACACGTGCGCAACCTATAATATGGTAGGAGCGATGTGCGTGCCAATAGGCACTTCCACACCGCCAACGGTGAGAATATCCCGCCAACACCGTCTAACACTTCGCAAAAGCACACCAGAACCTCTGGCGGGCTTTCTTCTACCTCCAAACCACAAACCGCCTGCCAACCCTTCTGTCCAGATGACGAAAAGATGAAGAATGTGCTGGATGCAATTAAAGGGCAGGGCTGGACTCTCGGCGAGTTTTTGTATAGGTTATTCCAACGGAAGGACAAAGATCACGGGTAACAGCCACCAGGTCCACCTTGTCAAGGACCTTGCAAATTCCATCCATTTGGTAGGTGTGCGGCTCAAAAGTCAGGAGGGCAGCGAGTAGGATCTTTTGGACCAGAGTAAAGCCCTTGGGAGAGGAAAAAGTGAATGCGTGGGTATAAGCAGCACTCCAGAGAAAGAAAACAGCCCAAAGAAGCCATGGTGGCGGCATTGGTGCATGGATGTCGTGAACGTGTCTGAGCATATGTGGTGTCGTTTGCAAGTCAGGCTTTTACTTTAACTCCGAAACCTGACCGCCCACATCAGGCCATTAAGGAAATCTAGACTAGGCTCGGCCCTCTGGGCACACTTTTGGCAGTGTATCGTTTCCCCCACTATTTCAGAGGGTTGGACTTCAACGGAAAGCTTCAAAACTTGAAAAAAAAACCTCTCTAACTTCCTATATGAAAGATGAATAGTTTTTGATTCTCTATCCAATGAGCATAAATTTTCAATGTGCTTGTCATTGCTGTGAAAGCAGGAGAAAATTAAAAAATGTAAGGATGGCTGGGAATAAGGTCTAAGAAGGGCCTGCCATGAGGCTGGGAAGATTGAAAAACTTTTGATTGCAAGGTGGTCTATGTGCAGATAATGAGCTCGAGTTGATGTAAGTTTTCAAAACTTCCTAACATTTAATTTCCTTTTTTCTCAATCCTCAGCACGCAGTGCCCAGGACCCTTTGGGCCCCACCCATGGCGCCGCATGCTTTCAGATTCCGAAAAAATCTACAGTGAATTTATTTTTGTTCTTCCCTCATTTAATTTACATAACTCCTCTCTATCTGTTCACCAAGCACAGGATGCCATGGACTCTTGGGCACCCATAAGCACCTGCCGCATGTATTCTATGCCTCTGACCAGGTGCGCAAGCTGGCCGGTGTGAGCTGGGGAGAGTTGTACACCATGTAAAACCATTTTAGCTCACTAAAATTGGATAGTGCAATACTGGAGCTATCACAACAAGAGTTATTATGGAAAATGAGGTGGTATGGAGGAGGAAAACACATTGAGTCCACTCTGGGTCTGAAAAGGCGGGGGAAATGATCTCCCGCCAAAACCACAATGAGCTGATCTGCTAGCGATTGATCTCCATGCTTGTCTCTCTTTGTCTGATTGTTGTCTTTGTTTGTGTGATGTTCCCAATTCAGTCTGATGTCCGGTTGATGTGCGGGATTCTGTCTGAGATCAATTCACTAGCGTCAACTGGTTCACAAGCTGGTTCAGGAGTCTAACAAGAGGTGCATGATCTCTGGATTGTGGACTTTGATCTTTCCATGCCAATTTTAATGATCAACAGTACCATTTCGGCAGTCGATGCCTCAAGTGCTTGTTTACAGTGTTTACAGTTGAATATCATGCCTCTGTCTAATACAAGACTGAGGTATGGCCGAGGCCAACCATGGTGGATCACAGGGGGTATGTAAAAGAGAGGTAAAAAGAAAGAAGGCTCCATCCATCCTACTGTACAGTAGAATTACATAATCCTTGTTGGCAAATCCACTGAAATTGTCGAGAAGAGCATGTACAGCGAAGAGGCTGCCTCAAGCAGACTGTACGAGTAGCCAGGTCGATGAGAGTGAATGGGAATATGAGATGGGACCATTTGGAGGGATGTGGAGGACAGGCTTGGGTGGATGCAGGTATATCAAAGTGGATGACAAGTGCATGGGTGTGTCGTTCATGGGGACTGTATCTGCACCAATGAATACAATGACTGCAGGTTTTTCACATCATCCAGAGCTTGGGCACGAACGAGGGCTTCCAGCTTGTGCAGAGCTTCAGCTACTTGACGAAAGAGGTCATACCTGTCTAGCTCCAACTCGAGATCTGCAAGCTGTGTGTGCAAGTGGCCAAGGTGCTGGGCTGTGGTTTCTGTGAGGGTACGCGTTTCATGTGCGTGTGTGTCAAGAAGGAGGTGAAGTGAAGCAGCGGGGTTGGGTTTGTGGCTGAGGTGGAAGTACGCACAAGCGGCATGTGAGGTGGGTGGTGGAAAACAGCTGCGGAAAGCAAGAAATTTAGTCGCATGGGCCGTTGAAAGGGGGTAAGGGTGGGTTGGGGATGTGTCATTGCAGTGGGAAGGGTGGTACAGTGGGATTTAGTGGTGAAGAAAATATTGGGTAGGGGGTTGGTGGATTATGCATGTCCATCATTGTACTAGTCCAAAACCTCATCTGTGGCTAGTAGACGGTACTGGACAATGAACTGTTGATGACACCGAGTGCCCAAAGCTCGATGAGGCTGGAATGATGACTGGCTCACCATGGTGGTGGTGGTTTCAGTTGTTGTTGTTTGCTGGCTTTAAGCAACAAACCAGTGCTTAGGGGGGCCTCATGACTTTGTACCACCATCTCGGATGGGGTTGACACAGCCATGAGGAAAGTCCCCCCTGTTGAAGAAGAGAAGAGTGATCCAGGGGTGGACTGAGTGGTGTCCAGGTCGTACTAGGCAGAGCCGCTGAGTCGTAGAGTGGAGAACTCCTCGCCGAAAATCAACAGGGAGCTTCTAGAATAGAACAATTAGTAAGACAGAAAGGATAAATACTTACAGCTGTTTGCATAAGTCCATGAAAATGCGATTTTTCTGTGGGCAGTCATGTGGCTGACAAATCTGGTGATCGGTATTCTCGGCATGCTTCCAGCATTGAGGGTGCATATTTCCAATAGAACTTGAGTGAGGGAAGAGTGAATAGAGCTGAAAATTCCCCCCCCCTGCCCCTCTGCAGGGTTGCCTGTTAGACTCATGAACAGTCTGCCTACGAAGGGCAAAATTGTGGCAATCACTTTGCCATAGGCAGACTGGTACAACTTGGGGTTTGCAATTGGTCTGCGTGAGGAGTTTGAAATTTTGGATGGTGCTGATCACGGCATCAACAATTGCCATCATTTCTCATGTAAACTGGAGCACTTTTTACACACTCCCGAGAGGCCCCCAGTCACTACCACGTAACATTGTCCAGGATAGAGTAAAACTAGGGCCCAAAATGTGCCTAACCTAGTCCTGGATATAGAGTAAAACAACGACTGAACTGGGAAACCTATTCTGGCATAGAGTACATCGCGCGGAGTGCAGTTTTTTTGGGGCATTCAGGCAGACCAGGCCACAGAAAAAAGCACTTTCAGTAACCTCATGCAAGTTTTTTGAAGCTTTCTAGGTGTTGGAACTGCTTGGAGGCAATGGAACTTGACCAGAACAGACTATTTCTGCTAGAATTGAGCCGAAAATTGGGCAGGGGGTTTTTTTTTTGGCGATTTTAACTCCAAGAACCTTGTCCAGAATAGAGTAAATCAGCTTCCAAACGGCCAAATTTCATAGAGTAAACAACAGAAATTTTGGATGTGAAGCAGACAATGTTACACAGTAGTGACCAGGGGCCTCTCCCAAGAATATTGGCACAAATTCTGAAGAGACAGAATTCATTAGACTCACTGATCCCTTTGGCAATTTTGTGACCAACCTGAATTGAGCCCAGAACAGGACCCATAAGAAATTTCAAACTCCTCGTGCAGACCAATTGTTTGGCCCAAGTTGTACCGGTCTGCCTACAGCAATAGCCCCATTGTTGCAATTCATAGGCAGAGTGGTTACAAGTCTAGTTGCCTGTCACATTTTTCAACTTGAACAATCAAATGCAAATGTGTGTTCACTTGGCATGATCAGCAGGTTGAGTCTGAACACCATTGAGAGTTGTGAGGGCCCAGAGCACATTTTAACATATAATGAACATAATCTACACAGATTTTAAGCTTGGATTTGACTGTGGAAATTCGGTGGACAGTGTGCAGGGAGGATATACAAGAAGCGGCACACTCGGCCGATTTAGAACAGCGGCACTTCAAATGAAAGACGGCTCAGAGCTGCCTTTGAAGCGTGGGAGAGCCGTTCTTGAGGCAAAGGCGGCACTTGCTATTCGGGGACCCGCGCATCGGACTGATGTGGCCGGTGATGGTGAAAGCGGCTCTGCACCCTCTTCCTCCCACATCGCACCCCGCACAATCACCTCCACCCAACATTCGAGCGCGACAATGTCGACACTACGCTCGCGCGCCGATATCGAGCTTATTGACGGGCTGCCAACGCGTGTATTAACAGATTTCCGTGACTACGTGAGCACCGCGTCTCAAGCTCCCACAATCTCACACGTCGCTGATGCGTGGACCACAGATGTTCACCGAACCCTACATTGCAGCCAATCCTCGTGTCTTTCTGGACACCTTGTGGATCAGTATTCCCGTGTTGCGGGCATTCCTCGAAGTGCGGGACCTTGGCGGCTCCGAGCGGCCGATGATGATCTCTTTTCCTGAACCGCCAGTCGTGTCGCGTGTCAAACGCGAATTCAACGCGTCCAACGCGTCACTGATGTCCTTGACTGTCAAATCGGAGGCAATGCCGGCTGCCCTCCCTTGCCGAACACGATCTCAGATAGAGGGTGGTCGAGAAGTCCTCGAAATACTCTCCGACTCTGATGATGATGAGCCTCCACAATGGGGTATATCTTTTCTGTTTATTTTTGTTTGCCATAATTCATTATTATTTTTACCAGTGCCCCCAGTGCGAGATCAGCGAAGTGGTACTCAATATAGCTCCCCGGACTTTACTTCAGGTGTGTACTCTTCTCCTATAAACTGAGTAACTGAACATGTATTTGCCTTAGCTGAGGGTTCTTCCTTGGAATTGGATTCTACCAACAGATCTGGTACGTAAATTGTTGCCAATGCCGCTAGTAGGCCTTCATTTTCCATCTAAGCTTTCGACTCGCGAAGACACAAGGATGCCTCTCGCAGTAGTTCCCCAGGAGAATTCGATAAATGTAAGTCTATTTCCCTTCCGACCCGATTCAATCACTAATGATTATTTTGAATTAGCCGACGCTGATGAATCAGACACCGATGAATCAGTTACCGGTGGTCTTCACAAGTCCGATACCGTTTGGCTTGATCCCCATGTCTCGTCGATGGTTCGAGTGGTGAACATGAATTTAACAAGTGATTCACGCACCCACATTGAGCGGCTGGAATATCTCTCGGAGATTCCGACTGGATTCCCAGTTCCCCGTGTGCCCACTGCGTTCATTGTCGACCTTTCTGATCCAAAATTCAACCTCCTTGACGACGACGGCAATTTATTTGGAGTTGATGTGCTCGTCTCTGGCCAGGTAAATTATCTGCTCTCCTCCCGGGAATCGCTATGGTTTCACAAGTAAATTATAGGATAATGATTCCTGGAAAGGCTCATCCGGTGCTGCCGATCCCGTTGTCGACGTCAAGTTTGGCCCAGGGGAGACGGCGATCAACTGCCGCCGCAAGCGACAGGATTGTAGGGGCTGTCGTCATTGCAACGCTCTCGACAAGTCGCTTGTGAATGTCACGCGGTACGAGCTTGACGCAACGTCCCGAGACGCTGCCCTGGAGGCCCAACGGGAGACTCGGAGGCACGAGGGCGAGACAGCAGAGCAAAGGGCAACAGGGTATCTGCTTCAACTCTTTCCTCGTTGCCATAGGCTGAATGTTCTTCATTCAGATTTTTTGATAGGGTGCAATCAACGCCGTGCAAGGCCACACACGCCGACGGAAGGCCTTGCCAGGGCAGGCCGAAACTCATGTTGAAGAAAGAGGTTCGCACACATATTTTATTCAGTTGGGTATCAGTCTAATATCGGAGCTAGGGGAAAAGTCGCGGTCATCTCTATTGGGTTGCCTGTGACGGGTGGACCCGGGAATTTCGAGAATCTCATCGTACCCATTCGATTCCGGATAACGTCGACGAACAACTTCTTCTTAAACTTTTCGCCGGCAAAGCCTTGGCCAACGATGACAGCGTGGACACAAATGGATGCAGCCGCATCGTCCATCCCCATATTGGAGGCAAGCTAAAATATTGTCGTGAGTGATTCGTGAACTCGCGTCTGGTTTACCTTCAACACTTCGCCAGGGCACCCGCATATCATCAAAGGCAAGGCCGTCGCTCAGTGTCCGATTGTGCATCGGAAATGCGGCTCTAAACGGACCTATTACATTCCGGTTGATCCAACGATTCGTAAAGTACTTATTTTCCATCCGAAAAGTGTTCCCCACAATCACCCCATCGCACCCCCGCTGAAACTCTCTCATGACGCGAAATCCCATTTCCTTAAATGTGTCCACGCAGTAGGATTGATTGGCACGTCCGTTGCGAAGGTGGATAACGGTATTACATTTTTTCGTCTTTTTATCTGGTATCTGTATCTGATCATTCTATATCCAGCTCCATCCACTCAGCTTCTTCTTGGTGGTAAGCGGCCTGGTCAGTTTGCGGCCGGGCTCCACAATACACGCCTGAAGCAAGATATACTCGGCAACGAGAAGAAGAAAAAGTACCCAGCGGGTCTAGGTGTCACCGGTGAAGCCCCGTCATATATTCCCCTGCCCGATTTCGCTGATCATGCTTCAAAGGCGCGTACGACCTATATCACCAGGACCTCAAAAAACCGCTTAACGAGCGGTATATCCACCGATTCCAACATGCACCAGGTGGCGGCTTGATAATTTTCACCTGTTACACCTCCCTACTCTCATTGCTCGATGACCCCGGCGTGAAGGTGTTCGAGGACGACACCACATTTAAACGTGTTGCAGGCGATCTCAATGAATGGGAGGTAGTCATTTTTTACAACGCCCTCGAGCGTGGTATGTGTTTTTTTCTGTGCGATGACTACCCAGATATTAATTCTTCTCAGCCATAACCCTCGCCCGCATGTATATCGACCGTTCTGATACCAAGTTCTTCGAGCTCCTTTTCAACATCTTTCGCGAGATTAAGATCGAGGCCACCGGCAAGGACATCGGGTTCGCCCGTTTCATGCCAAACAGGAATCTCCTTGTTATGAATGCTGACATGGAGGCGGCGCAAGCTCTCGGAGCGGCGCGTTCCTTCCTAAAGACCAATGTCTCCTCATTCAGTAACATCACCACACTCGATCCTCAGTTCTTTGCTACTTTCTTCATCAAGTTTTGTTCTAGTCATGCCAAACGGCGAGTTATTTCATGGATTTCATGCACGAATAATCTGACAATATTGCAATTAGTCCTCTGCCCGAGTTTGCGTCCCTCGTGAACAGCGAGGACTATAAATGGCTCAAGGACTTCATGTATATTGACTCGGTAGAATCGCTGAAGTCCTTCAGCGATTTCATCGCCAGTTTGGGCGTCAAAAAGATTCAAGGTAAGTCCTGCCGACATTTCTTTTATCCTGGTTAATCCTTCGTGCCTAGATTGGTGGGCACACAAGGAAATGAACGACTGGGTGATTCCTTGCCTCGTAAAATCCCAGTCCAATATCTTGCCCGAACACTGGGACAGCACTCCAGCGACGACGAATACCGGTGAAGCTCAGCACCATTGGACAAACTCCAGAACCGTTATTAAGCTGACGCTCGTGGAGGGCATTGAGAGGCGAGGATTTTCATACGCTCTTGATATCCGTCCAACTCTTTATTAATTCTGCCTTCCAGCGCTCGTAAGCTCGACCTTCAGACAGTCGAGGATGTTGAGATCTCGACAACTACTGGTGTGCTGCGCAATTCCAACAACGAAATGTTTCATAGGCAAGGACGCAGCTCCCAGCGTCAGTCCAACGCCGCCAAGAAGTCGCGAGAGTCGGCAAAACTCGGGGAACGCAAAGCAGAGCTGCTGGCCCAGATAAACGAGCAGGTGGCAGGGTTGAAGGCGAGTAAGGCTGAATACAAATCAATGACTGGAACAGGATCGCGTTCCTCCGGATCCTCGTCACGCAAGCCCACTGACGACAGTGTTATTGTCTCTGCAAGCTCCTGCGGCAGAGTCAAGACAGTTCCGCTCCCAAAACGAGGAAAAGGTGTGTGGTTTCATTTACAAGGCCGCATTGCGCTCAATATTCACTACCATCAATTTAGCTGTCCTGGAGACGTCTCCAATACCCGCCACAGACAAATCTAGTAAGCCTTTATTTGATCCATCCTCCAATCTCGACCCATGTAAATGCGTATAGGTATTGTTGTTGAAACATTCGGGACGCAAGGGACTGATGCAGTGTTCACTGTGAATGCGAACAGTATGTCCCTTCCCCCTATGCGCTCGTCGGCTTATAAATCATACAAGGCTCCGACGTTGCTATTTCTGAGCCCCAAACTGCGCTTCCTGCGATACTTCCTGTGTATGCCAATGGTATGTGATTTCCTTGCGATTAAACACCATTATCTTACGCAACTAGAATCTCAAAATTCATTCCTACGCTGGACTATCCGTTTGCTCCACCGTTGATTTACACCGACTTCGCTCCCGCTCCAATATCCTCTGCTCCGGTTTTTTATCCCGGTAACTTCGGGAAGACTTTCAGCAACGAGTCCGACTTATCCGCCAACAACTCCGACTACAATTTCGAACTTGAACTGTTTTCCATCTTCGGGTCTGTTCCACAGGCCCCCGCATTCGACGCCGAATTCCTGGGAGCCTCTGGATCGGGCTCCAACTCTGGCGGTTTGGCCTATACACCCTTCGAAGACGACTTTAGTCTGAGTTCGGCTCTACCCGATGCCGACGGATGGGGTTCTCGTTCACAAGCGGGTGATTGGTGTTTGCTCTCGCCACAGCAGGAGCTTCCCCTTCTCCCCCCTCTGCTGTCTTCATCACCACCTTTCACAGAACCGGCAGAAGGCCCAGTTTCGGCCGCATCGACGCCGCCGCCAGTTGCATCAAAAGATATTGATCTCGCTTTCAGCGAGAAAAATATCCTTCATTCCAAGCGGCAACGTACGATGTCCTCTCGTGCAGCAGTTGCCGTCACTGCGCCACCCGCCAAAAAGCCACGTTCAAGGTGACTGTCAATTCTCGTTGCATTTAACTAGACTCTGATCAACCACTAGGCGTTGATAATTTCAACTGTCCATACCCCATCGTAGTATACTTATCACTTGTCATTTATGGTATTTAAGTTTGGTTCGTGAGTAAATGGATGGCGTCAAGCCCCTCGCTCGGCGCAGTGCCATCTCTAGCGAGATGTTCCGATGTGCCGCTCTTCAAATCATGGGCGGCACATGAGTCGCTGATGGCATTTGAAGTGCCGCCCATGCAGGTGCATGTGCCGCCCATGATTTGAAGTGCCGCTGTTCTAATTCGGTCGAGTGGGCCGCTTCTCGTTGGTCCCGGTGTGCAGGTGTACCCAGTGTCCCATCACCAGATTTGTCAGCCACATGACAGCACGCAAAAAATTGTGTTTTCACAGACTTATGCAAATGGCTGTAGCTCATTGTGAGCTCAAAATTCAGTGTGGGGGATGCGAGATGCAAGTGAAAATGATAGGATTGTGGTGGTAAGAGGGAGAGAAGCTAGTGATTACATAATGATCAGGACAGCTGCTCACGTACTCTCATGACACCGGAGCCCAGAATTAATGGGAAACTAAAGAAATGTATGTAAAATGTCCATGGTAAATCCTTCAGCTCAACAAGTCCTTTGGCACAAAGCAATCTGGGAGATATGCTGCCCCGCTCAGTGCTGACTGTGGGTGGCCAGTCCAGGTCAAGATCAATCCCTGGCACATTCCAAGAAGGCAACGGCTTCGGGAAGTGCAGTCGCCTCCAGATTGATACAAGTGGAGAATGTCAACGTAGTGTGTGATAAGTGACAGGTCCAGAGCATGAGAAGGAGAAACTATAGCTGAATATAATGTAAGTAAAATATAAAATCCACCTGACCATGTTTCAAAAGCTCCAAAAGGATGATTCTTGAGGTTAAGCACAGTGGAGAGTGGGTGGCCAATGGCAAACGAACAATACAGGCAAAGACTTGTGAACTGACCGAGGGGAGGGTGGTGGATAGAATAGGATCAGCATGGCATTACCATGTTTGGTCAGCACGTGAACCCAGCCTGAGACTCGGAAACGACGAGGGGGACAAGTCGTACTTCCACACCGTTGCAGGGTGTGACATGGGACGCAGAGCGCAACCTACCCAGATAAAAGGGGCCTCTGAAGAAGAGGAAAGATCTGTTGGATCGACAGGCACAGAGCACTGTGATGAGGACTGCAGTTCTATTGGATGCATATTTGCAAGTAAAGTAGTGTTTGTCCTCTAGAGGGAATGAATTTTACAGCCTTAAGTTAAGATGGAAGGCTATAGTCTTGCGCTAGTTAAGAATCTCCTGCGCCTGTTTGGATGATAGTTAGTTGGTAAATGTGATACTTATGGTACATCTGATGGGGGTCCAGAGTTCCCAATAATATTGTTTCGCACTACTGGCACATGGTGGAATAGTCTCCACTCATGTAGGAAGCACTAGGTCACCCTTTAAGACCTGTATCCTTCACTGGATATGTTGATACGATTCTGGGGCCTTCTTTGAGGATAGACCGTGAATTCTGTTCCAAGGTGGAGCTGTTAAAAAGCCTCTGTCGTGATGCGAGTTCACTTCATAAGCCCCCAAGGATGTGTAGTTTTTATGGAATTAATGGAATGGACAGACACTGTCCACTTTGAAAGCAAGCAGAATAATGATGTCCGCAGGCCTCTGATCGTGTTCCATGGTACAGCAAATGGTTAAACATAGAAGGCAGATGCTTCAACAGGCTATTGAATCTTCTGACGGAGTTGCGCCATTTCACTTATTATAGCTCGGCACACGGATCCAGTCACTCAAGTGTCACACCGGAATCACATCAAAATCACATCAATCATTTGGGTCGCACTGGTTGAGCATTTCAATTTTTTCACCTTCTTTTTCAGTGAAAAATGTTGTTTATTTTTCAGACATTTTTCACTGAAAAAGAAGGTGAAAATTTTAAAACTTTTTCAGCACTTTCTCAATTCAAGGTGAAAAATTCGAAATAAAATAAGAAAGTGATGAAAATGTTTTGAAATTTTCACCTGCTTTTTCAGTGAAAAATGTGTGAAAAATAAACGACATTTTTCACTGAAAAAGAAGGTGAAAATTTTGAAATGTTCAACCAGTGTCGGTTAAAAACTACGAGTGATGGCGAAAAGAAAATGGGCGGTGCAAATACGCTCTATTCATAATTATTTTCATCCACACCTAATTTTATATTTCCGGACTGATCTCATAGTGGTCCGCAGTCCACGGTCCACAAGTCCAATAGACCTGAGCCCATCGATCCGACTCTTTGTGACTTACAGGACGTAGAAATAGAAACGGATATAGGCCAACCTACATACATCGCTACATCTTAGACTTGGTAGTGACCTTGGCCGTGAATAAAATGCGCGGGAAGTGGCAGCGCACAAGACCAACGGCACCCTTGATCTCAATGACAAATTCCTCCCTATTCAACGCCACGAGTTTCCCGACAGTAGTAAATTTTCTCCCTTCGGACACTGCTTGAATTCGGGGGAAAGAAAAAAGACGGGAGACTGACCGGTATCATCGGGGGAAATGGAGACTTGGTCACCAACCTTGAGGCCGAGGCGTTCAGCTTCGCGCGAATCGAAACCCACGACGTCGTATGGTTCAAATGCGCCCGAAGTGATAAGCGCAGCCGCCTTGTCGCCGGCAATTTTCAGAACTGCAGGCTGGTTTTGCCTTAGACGTTCAAGGTATGCCGTCAATCGTGAAAGCCACTGCGGCAGTCAATATCCGAGGGTGCGAGAGAAACGATAATGGATAGATACCTCGAGCGCTTTGGGGAAAGTGTTGGGGTCGAAGAGTGACTCGACCCCGCTGAAGGGCTTCGAGTTCACCCAGCTATAGATGAAGTGCACAGAGACATCAGCCAAGGAAGGAAGCTCAGTGTCAAAGAGCCATTCGCGCCCATCCGACAACTGAGAGGGTTACGATCCTGCACGAGAGATCAAAAAAAGAGGCGTACTTGTTCCTCAACAGAAGACTATTTATTTGGTGTAAGGTGGAAGATACTCTTGCATTGATAAGGAACTGACCAAGTGTGTGGATAACAAGCTCAGGGATCTGCCGCGCGATGCGGTCATTGCCTCTGGGTTAATGGGTCCCCCGAGCTGCCAAAAAATGAGAACCAGGGAAGATGGGGGGAATGAACGGTGTTCACAGTGCTTCGGTCCTGGATAAAGGCGGGGGGGAACTTTTCCCAAGGCAAAAGAACGGGAGCCAGAGGAAACAAAACGGTGTCCGCCCAGTGTTTCGAAAATGCCTACATCGAGATTCTGCATGCGTACTACGTGCACTATTGCTTACCCACCTTGATGAGGCCGGTGTCGGCATCTCCCCCGTGCTTCCTGTTGGGAAAAATGGTCCCGTATCCCTTCGAGGCCGGGAAGCGCCTCTCGAGCGCTGAGGCGATGAGACTGCGGGGGTAAGTTGCGTGGTATGCGTGTGGATCGCTGTGTACCTCGAGTCAACGTAGACATCTGAGCCGATGGCCAAAATGGGGATACGGCGGTAAGTGACGCCCAAGAGATCGGTGATTTCTGGGCGGGGCAGCATGCTTGCGACCTGACACAGCTCTCGGCATGTTGACAATGAACGAACACGCTGCGCTTACATTGACCTTTTGGTGGGGGATGTTCTTCAGGAGCAGAACATGGTCGATCTGGGTGCCTGTTACAACTTGTCGGTACTGCGCGACGCGGGAGGACGTGCCTTTTTTGAGAACGGGGATGCATCGTAGCTGGGGCTATGAGCGGGCGGCAGGGGCGGGATGCTCGGGAGCTCACCGATACAAGACGACGTTGGACATGGCGGGAGGAAGGAAACCGCGTGGCCGAGAAAATGCATGTGCTGATGATATTCAAGTTTTTCCAAATAGTACTTGAACTTGAAGGCTTCTTTGAGCACTATTCTCAAGACTGAGGCCTCTCGCGGCAAGCCCTTTGGAGAATTGGGATGACATGGGCTCCTAATGGACTGCATTATGTACATGTAATTGTGGGCAGTGCTTGGTTTGAAACAAGGCGATCGCACGGCCGGTGCAGCCGCATTGCAACCAAGTACTAAATAAGAACAGAACGTGGAGCAACTTGCCTCCTGCCTCTATTCTACTTGTCTCTTCTCCATCCTCCATGGACCGTCCGCCGCTCCCCTCCGCCAACTCGTCCTACGGCGACCCCTTCGCAGACCGCCCACGCCAGACCCAGTTCGCGGAGCAGCCTGCGCCCTACCACTCCCGTCGCTGCGGCCCTACGAGAGCACAACCTCGTTGCACCACGACGTTCACCAGGACCAGTACGAGGACGACGAGTTCGTCGAGAAGCAACCGCTCACCACCGGCGAGACCTTTTCAGGAGGCTTCTATCCCCCAGGGTGTGTTCCCTGTCCCCACCCAGCGCTTTGCTGACACCTTCGCAGTCCCGCCGTTGATCCAAACTCTTTTGGCGACCCCTATGTCGGCCGCCCTGCGTCTGTTGTCTCGTCCACAAACGGAGTCGACAGCGCCTGGCGCCGCCGCCAGACCATCAAGCGCGGCGTTACTCGCAAAGTCAAATTGACAAACGGTAACTTCATCGCCGAGTACCCTGTGCCCACTGCGATTCACAGCGCCGTCGAGCCCCAGTGGCGCGGGACCAATACCACCGAGTTCTCGTAAGGCCTTTCTTTTTGGCGAGAAGGCCCGCTCATGGCTCGGCAGGCACATGAGGTACACCGCCGCAACCGTCGATCCTGACGAGTTCACGGAGGCTAATGGCTGGTCGCTGCGTACCAAAGAATACAACCGCGACACGGAACTACTCATTGCCGTCACCTCTTACAACGAGGACAAGACGCTTTACGCCCGCACCCTCCACGGTGTCATGCTCAACATTCGCGACATCTGCAAAACCAAGCAGTCCAAGTTCTGGCGTCGCACTGCGGAGGAAGGAAACCCTGGCTGGCAGAAGATCACGGTGGCCCTCATCGTTGATGGTCTAGAGGCTATGGATAAGAGCGTCCTGGACATCCTCGCAACCGTCGGTGTTTACCAGGATGGTGTCATGAAGAAGGACATCGACGGAAAGCCAACCGTTGCTCATATCTTCGAGGCATGCCTTTCGATCGTGCTACAGACAACTAGACTGATGGATCCTACAGTATACGACTCAGTTGTCGGTCGATGCAACTCCCCAGCTTGTACTCCCCCAGAGCGGAGATGCCAACAACTTGGTCCCCGTGCAATTCATCTTCGTTCTGAAGGCTAAAAATCAAAAGAAGATCAACTCTCACCGGTGGTTGTTCAACGCTATCGGAAAGATCCTCAAGGTACACTCCTTTCCATCCAGTTGCTTCACCATGCTTATCTATTTCTTCTAGCCCGAGACGTGTGTCTTGATTGATGCTGGTACCAAGCCAGGTCATAAATCGATTTACTACCTCTGGGAGGCGTTCTACAATGATCCGAATCTGGGCGGATGCTGTGGCGAAATCCATGCCATGATCAAGGGTGGTCGGAAGCTGCTCAATCCCCTGGTCGCGGCCCAGAACTTCGAGTACAAAATGTCTAACATTTTGGGTAAGCGACCCAGCCATCACCAGTACTACCATTATATTAATTTCAACCCAGACAAGCCCTTGGAGAGTAGCTTTGGCTACGTCTCGGTATTGCCTGGTGCCTTCTCCGCCTATCGCTATCGCGCTATCCTGGGACGACCACTTGAACAATACTTCCACGGTGACCACTCCTTGGCTGACCGCCTGGGGCCAAAAGGTATCTATGGAATGAATATCTTCACGAAAAACATGTTCTTGGGTAAGTGTCTTTAGCGAAGCAGCTAACAATGCCTAATCATATTTTTAGCTGAGGATCGTATCCTCTGTTTCGAACTCGTGGCCAAGGCCAACGACAGGTGGACACTTACGTACGTCAAGCCTAGTAAGGCAGAAACCGATGTTCCCGAGACGGCCGTGGAATTGATCGGTCAACGTCGACGCTGGTTGAATGGCTCATTTGCGGCGTCGGTGGTAAGTCTCAGACGCAATTGCACGAACCATCGTGCTCATGCTTTGTTCAGTATGCACTGGTCAACTTCTTCATGTTCTACAAATCCGGTCACGGTATTTTCCGTATGTTCTTCCTCCACATTCAAGCCCTAGTGCGTAGAAGCATCCTCATCTATGACGTTCTGTGGCTGAATGATCGTACTAGTACAACATCTTCTCCCTCATCTTCTCCTGGTTTGCTCTGGCCAATATCTGGCTGACTTTCAGCATCATCATCGATCTGCTTCCATCTCAGGGTATAACGATCTTCGGTGATGCCGAAATCGTACGGGTTCTCACTTACCTCCATTGAAACCAAATTAACGCATATTGTGCAGACTCATTGGGTCAATCTGGCTTTCAAATGGATATATCTGTCGTTCCTGGCGTTGCAGTTCGTTCTGGCGCTTGGTAATCGACCTAAGGGTGAACGAGCAGCATACACAATAACCTATGGTATGTATGATCTACCTTTTTCCCCGAAGCCTGCAGCGTTTAAATCCCTGTATAGGGTATACGCATTCCTCGCCGTATATCTTTTGATATGTTCCTTCTGGTTGACGGGCAAGGCCTTTGCAGTGCGTTCACCTCCCTTCGACCTTTTCATGGTTTGACCGCTCCCTCAGAACATACCCAGCGAACTAGCGAACAAGACTACGTCCCAGGTTATCGCAACATTCATCAAGCCCCCAGTTGGTGCCTTGATAGTAGCGATGGTATCTACATTCGGTGGGCTTTGTTGGCTCCCGTTTGAACCTGATAATTAACCTTCACGTCTCAGGCATCTACTTCATCGCATCGTTCCTATACGTAAGCCACTCTTGACTAGTACTGAATCAAGAGCTTAATGATTTTCATAGCGCGATCCTTGGCACTTATTCACTTCCTTTTTCCCCTACCTCTGTGTGTATGCTCAGTTTGTCTCTGATAGCTGTGTTCAATCTGTTCTAGGCCTTGCACCAAGCTTCACGAACGTTCTGAACGTATATGCTTTCTGCAATTTGCATGATGTATGTCGCTCCGTAGGCCAGGCCACACTTGTGCTGAAAAGATGCCCCTCAGGTTTCTTGGGGTACCAAGGGCAGTGATAAGGCCGAGGCGCTGCCGTCGGTCTCATCCTCCAAACATGCAACCGAAGCAATTGTGGAGGACCAGACCAAGCCTCAGGAAGACGTTGATGCCGCCTTCAAAGATACTGTCACTCGTGCCATCACCAAAGTCGAGACAAAGGAAGTCCCGGAGAAACCGACGATGGTAATATTTCTTATGGCTTCCCCTGCTTCCTAGCACCAACCTACTTTTCTCAGGATGATGAGAACAAAACTTTTCGTACTCGTCTTGTCGCTGCCTGGATGTTGTCAAATGCCACCCTCGCCATCGCGATCGAGAATCTGAATGGACTGGCCAGCTCTAGCGAGGCAGCAAATGAGGCAGAACTGATGAAGAAACAAAACGTTTACTTTGCCATTATCCTGTATTCAACGTTCGGATTGGCACTCGTCCGTTTCGTTGGAGTACGTATTTCGCATCTTTCGTTCCGTGCGAGATGCTCATCCGACCCGCAGTGCTTGTTCTACTTCTTCAAACGCAATCTGTTCAGATGCTGCCGAAGAAATTGAACGTCTCAACTCCGCTTTCTCGTTATTTTTTTGAATCGTCATCCTGGACATGCTCTCTCCCAACTACGTATATGTTTACTGAAAATATTTACTAAGGATATATTCCTGCCATCGCCCACACCATAGCTTGAACGTATATCGCGTCGCGGAATAGCTACATTCATTAAGAATACATTCCTGAGAACTCACTTCGATCGTCATTGTATCCGCCCATTGGTACATATAATGGTTCTCCAAATCGTCGAAATCTCCATCAGTCCGGCGTACGCCACCGCACCATTGCTATCAACTCCTCCATGTAGTTCGGATTCGATTCAGCAGCACCGTATCTTCGGGATTGGTGTTGGCCTCTTGTACAGTGGCGTCTGAATTGGATTCCGCTAGGGATAGACGACACATGGGACATGACCCATGCTTATTGTTTTCAGTTAGAAATCACACAATATCGAAGAAGGCACTTACGCCGCCGAGAATCCATTTAGATATGCTGTTAAAGATGAGGCTCGGTCCAGAATACGGATATGAGGTACCGACTCTCTTCGACAGAACAGGTGGCCGCACTGCCATGTCTCTGCCAGTCTGGTTACACCAAGATCCTCAGCGGGGTACGCAGGTGAGTCCATTGCCAGAGCGGTTTCTTCCTCGGCCAAGACGGCCACAAATGGTGTATAGCATATAGAACAAAGTGAGTCTACTTGGTGATCAGCGGCGCTCAGGTATAACGCGACGCAAATGTACCTTGGTGTCCCAGAGCCAGCACTTGCTCCTCGGTCAGCCTCGGGAGAACAGAAATGAGTTTCCGACTCTGTCTAGACGAGTGTAAACGGCAGTTTGGTCAAAACGTACGCAGTCAAACGCATACTCTGAGGAAAGCTGGTTTGCGGGCTCCTCCCCTCTCGCAAACGCTTCGGACACGATTTGACTGACCCGCTCGCGAAGGGCCTCGAGACTGCGGGAGTCCTGGGGCGTGTTCTCAAAGAGGGAACGCAAGTCGGCCATGATGGGGATAATGTACACGCGTACAGCCCTACTGCTTATTAGTCGACACATCAATACTATGGGCTTGAAACAGACATAGAGTTTTGAAACACCCGTCGCCTGAGCTCATTTCTCCACCGATTCCCTCCGGATTTCGCGGAAACTCAACCGACATATATTCCTCATAGGAATCTCAAAAAAGATCAAGGAGTTCCGTCCAGAACTGAGAGAGATACCACGAAGGTGGCCATCAGCCCAGTCAATCAACTTTAAAATATGGGATTCCTCTGCTCCCTCTTCACATATTCCTTCCGGCTTTCATATTAGACTCTTTACATAAAAAAAACATGCTACAAAAAAATCCGAAGCGAAACGGGGCAGGACGTATCTGTGCCGTGTAGAAATGCATTTGATCGTGACATTTTTAAACTCCGACTCCTAATCCAAATGTGACCATTTGTGACGCGTTCTTTCATAAGTACATCTGATTCTCTAGCTGATGCGTCCTGTCCCGTTTCGCTTCGGATTTTTTTGTAGCATGTTTATTCATGTAAAGAGTCTACACATGAAAGCCGGAAGGAATATGTGAAGAGGGAGCAGAGGAATCCCATATTTTAAAGTTGATTGACTGGGCTGATGGCCACCTTCGTGGTATCTCTCTCAGTTCTGGACGGAACTCAGATAACTCCTTGATTTTTTTTTGAGATTCCTATGAGGAATATATGTCGGTTGAGTTTCCGCGAGATTCGGAGGGAATCGGTTGAGAAATGAGCTCAAACGACGGGTGTTTCAAACTCTTTGTCCGTTTCAAGCCCAATGTAAGCCATAGTAATGATCGTGCGAAAGCCAGCTTTGGTGCAATAAGTACGTCATGTGCGTTCATAAATGGCGGTATATCAAGAGAACCAATAAAAAGGTATAGCAGACGGGAGACATCGTAAAGGTCGTAAAGCCGGGGAAGGAATGGAACCAATGACTCTAGAATGGGTTCTCATCGTCAAAATCCATGGGCGTCTGCTTCTGCGTCTCTTCTGGTAGGACAGAGTCGTCGTCTCGTGGCTTTGGTCAGCCTGCTCCTCTGGCTGAGCAAAGAGCTGGATAGGTTTTGTCCCCCTACAACTATACATGAGCGAAAGGTTATAACAAAGAACAGCAGTGCACCTACTTCGCGAAATGCTTCTTCTTGGCGGCAGAGAGCTTCTGTGTGCACGGCGTCATGAGATTGTCCGTCGGTGAGATGTATGTGGGGTTCCTGCAGAAGGCGACGTCAGCATTCGGCTATGCCACAGAGCGAAATGAGAGCGCTGACAAGTTCTTTGCCATCTTCTTTGCGAGAAGAGCCTTGGCTCCCATCCCCGCTGGCTGATTGGCGACATTTCCAAGAGGCGCCTTGGGGACGACAACGTGGGCAGCTTGGGCGGGGTTGTGAAGTGGCTGGATGGGGGCGGAAATGGGGGAGTCGTTGGGGGTGGATGCAGCCGACATGGCGTGAATGTACAGAAAGATATAGGAAGTCGGAGGATGCAGAAAACTTGGGTTTCAGCAAGTTCGCAGTACACAGTTGGTGGCAAGTTGATGGTGGAGGAGAAAGAAGCGAGAATGAACGCGTTCCAACATGTCACGTGCCCGTAAATGGCTAGCCTCCAAAATTTGCCCCTAGAGCTACTTGAGACGGTCTGCTACTGCCTCGATGCCCTTTCTATTTTGCGTCTTACACAGGTACGTCTTATAGTTCTTAGTTTTCCTCCTCCTCTAATTTTTTCCAGGTCTCGCGCCTATTTCCACACATTTTACAGAACTCCTCTGCTCTCCAGTACAAGGTCCAATTAGAGTTTGCCGGTCTGAATGACGGCCAACCCAGTGGCTCTGGGTCTTCGGGTCGTTTTGAAATGCTCAGGACTTACCAGGCAGCTTGGGCCAACTTCGATTCGACACGGAGTACCACGACACCTGTTCCACTGCAGGGAAATTTGTGGGAGCTCGTTGGTAACGTTGTGGGAACTTACGCGCCGCAGAGCGGCTTCTCATTTACCCGCATCCCTTCTGTCATCCGTCTTGTTTCTCACAAGGAATGGACCATAACCGATGTACCATTTTCGGTGCACGATTTCTCAATGGATCTGTCCCAGGATCTTCTCCTAGTTGTTGCGGTGAATGATTCCTCGTACGCTACAACCTTGGCGTTTTTGTTATGTCTCTTACTTGCATATGCAGGGTCACTATCCGACTGCTTTCTTTACAGACTGGTCGTCTTCATCCGCGTGCTCGGAATCCATCTCTTTCTCGTAAACTTGAGAACCAAGACTCCGACCGGTCATTCGAAATCCGAATCTTTGCTGAATACATTGGTGTCATGGTTGACTCTGATCGTGAAGACAACGAACTGTTCGTCTGGGAATGGAAGACCGGCGAGATCAAGAAGGTTTGGTTTTTTTGGCTTAACGCGGCGACTCATTAAACAATCTTCACGAAAACTTCTAGCACATACGCAGGGATGACATAACATCATTCGCTTTTCTGAACAATCGTACGCTCCTTGTCGGCACTTTCTCCCACACGAGCTCCGCCGTGTTGCCAGAACTCAGAGTCGTCAAGATTGATGGAGAGCTGGACGATATGACCGCCCACTTTACTTTTCGGCTCCCAGCATGTCGTAAAAATCGACAATATGCCGGTGATTTAGACCTGAAGATTCAGACTGAACCTCCTACGTCGTGGCACCCGGATGATCATCTCGACGAGCCCTTCACCACTTCCCATGAAGATCGATTGTTCGTCGTGTCCCTCAAAAAATGGGCAATGTTTCAAGCGAGTGAACCTGTGTTCATGCTCTGCTTCCTGCTCTCTACCCTTCTGGGTTTGATGGAAAATACACTTGATATGGAGGAGCATACATTGATGTGGGACAGATGGGGTCCTTGCGGCACTCGCATGCTGAGGGTCCCGAGCCTCCCTGACCCTTGGGTCTGCTTTGTCCACGGCCGACGCTGTGTTCTCCAGATGTCGAAAACTCGAGGCAACATCC
Source organism: Mycena sp. CBHHK59/15 (assembly GCA_029204085.1). Lineage (NCBI taxonomy): Eukaryota > Fungi > Basidiomycota > Agaricomycetes > Agaricales > Mycenaceae > Mycena > Mycena sp. CBHHK59/15. The sequence continues at coordinate 153,592 of JARGXW010000120.1, forward strand.
TCGACTTCAGTCCGCACGCCGCCTCACAAGATCGAATACTTGACGAGAAGACTGTCGACAGACACCGCCGACTATTCAAGGATCCAGTGACTACCTCTGCGCCTTTTTCTCTCCTTTCGGTGGAGGTCGCCCCTTCCTCAGCAATAATGCTCGCTGAGGATGGTATTGTTGCAGTGTCGGTCAGTTTCTTGCTTATTGTCGCATGTGCCCGGACTCTGACCCGATGTAATGATGCAGGAGGAGGAGGATATCTTTGGCATATACTATATATAGCTCGCTATACGTAGATACTGAGCTAGTGCTGAATACTGGTAGCTTTGTCACATAGCCTATGAGATGCAGTTATTTCACGGTGTGACCTGTGTCACACGGTGATCAACCGTCACCTAGTCCATTCACAGTCGTATGGCTCCAGCGTCCTTCTGTCTTACGAGCAATTGAGAAAGCGCGACTCTTTGCCTCCAGGACCCACATTTATACATCCTCGAGGTGTGGGACATCGATACCCCTAGCTTTGCATTTCCATCAGTTCGTGACGGTGAGCTACTCAAACGACCTGGCGCCTGTTTTTGCCTACGGGACCCACGCAGCAGCATCCTACTTCCAGCCCCACTCTGCCACTGCTCTCTACGTTCACAGATGTCAGCCAATAAAAGAAGGATTGCAGTACTCGGATCCCGTTCAGTCGGTACGCTTCTTAAACCCTTACACAGCTGTCGGCTGATTGACTCCACTTTTCCGTTCCTTCACTTGACACTGCTCGAACAGGGAAATCCTCTCTTATAATTCAGTACTGCCAGAACGAATTCGTCGAGTCCTATTACCCAACCATCGAATCCACGTTTGCTAAGAGCGTCAACCTCAAGAACACTGAATACGATTGTGAAATCATCGACACCGCTGGCCAGGTCAGTCACAGAATTCCTTCCCGCATGTTGTCCGACCATTTTGCAGGACGAGTTCTCAATTCTCAACTCGAAACATGCCATCGGTATCCACGGCTACGTTCTCGTGTGTGCTATTATAATCTCTTTTTTTACAAGCAACTCAATGTTCTAGCCATAGGTCTACTCCGTCAGCTCTCGGAACTCGTTCGATATGATCCAGATCGTTTACGACAAGATCATCGACTTTTGTGGCGTCACTAATATACCTTGTGTCATCGTCGGATCTAAGGTAGACCTCGAAAACAGGTGCGTTTTTCCGTGACCAACACGTACATTATACACCCGGTTCTAACAGTCATACCAGTCGACAGGTCAAGTCCGAGGAAGGACAGAAACTGGCCAAAACGAATGATGCCGCGTGGGTTGAGACGAGTGCGAAGAGCAATATCAATGTCGGTCAGTGTTCCTCCTCATTTTGCATGATCAGACCGCTCAAGTACTGCAACTGCAGCCAAGGTTTTCGAACTTTGTTTGGCCGAGATCGAGAAGCGTACCCCCAACAACCAAGCCGAGCCTCCCGCCAACAGATGTGTTATAATGTAGAGCGGCAGGATATTCCCATCCTCTACACGTTTCGTCATTTCGCTTCTTTTCGGAGCGGACTAGACTACTATCTGTGTCTCAACCTCAACAGCGTCTCAAGGCACTCTGTAAAGCCTTTGTAACTTTACCTCACATTACCTTGATCTCCCCGGTGGCTCATAATCGTCGCATAATGACACTTGTACATTTTCCCGTAGGACTATTCTTACACCGTATCCAACCAATAGACTTCCCGTCTGCGTTAGGCCGTCCCATCTCCGAGGAATCTCAGCTTAACTTCTCTCCCGTTGAGACCGATTGCTTTGATCGTCTGAGGGTCGTCCGGAACAAGGTCGATTGCTTGGTCGCTCCATTTGACATCTGGGCCATCCGCATCAAGGACGATGCCTTTGATTGGCTTATTCGTGGTCAAAGTGACCGACTCTCCGTCGGCGAACACTTTGGCTTTCACTCCTGTATCAGAAGGGAAGTCTATGAATTTGAAAGGCTCCGGCCTATGCCCAATCATAAATATGGGGCATGAGATTTGACAACTACACTTGCCAGTTGCTGTATCTTGCTAGAACTTGACCATCGTCGTCTAGGAGCCTGGCAGACACGATGATAGCTTTCGGCGTTTGACTATTCTTCGTCCTGGTTGGTTGCCCAGGAAGTGCTCCTTTGAAAAGCTCGGTGCTAGAGTTGGATTTCAATACAATCTCCTTCGACCACTTGTCCCGCCAGCAGTCAGAATATAGATCAAATGAAGTAACTTCAAGAGTGGCCTTCTTGTCAGCCAGGGTGCTGTTCGTACCCCAAATCTCAAGGACTGTTTCAATTGTGAACTGCGCCGATGATAATTCATTCGGGAATGTTTGCTTGTCCTTGCGGGTCATGCCAACTGTGAAGGCGCGCAACTCGCGGGCAATCGTGAAATAGGCAGGCTTGGGTCTGAGGAAATAATCCACGATACTCCAGGACGTCACCGGCCAACAATCGTTAATCTGCCAAGCATGAGTAAAAGAAACTACTGGGACAAGTCTTTCATACGCACTTGCCAAACGAGTGCACCTGCTGTGTATTCTCGACCCTTTCCTGCCCAGTTACGTCTCCAAAGACGGTAGGCGGCTGCAAGTGTTTCCGCTTGCATGACCTGTGTATGATAGACATAGCTAGATTTCAATCAGCAGGGACCTTGGTTACACCCGAAGGACTGCACCTCTCCATCTCAAAAGAATGCTTGAAGTTCTCTACTAGGTAGAGCTAGTTTTCCGTAATGAGATACAACAGGAAACAGTATCACCAGGACTTACTTCCAGTCTTCGTTCGAAGCCGTCCGCCTTGTTGTGGTTGTTATTGTATCTGATGCGAGGTTTTGGTCTAGATATAATAAAATTGCAAAAGATTTGACCTTGATTGAGGATACCTCTCAGATTTCTCTCCATCGAGCCAGTAGTCAACGGTTCGGATGTTGGGATAACTCTCCCTGCGGAACCTATTTAACAGACAGTCCGACCAAAGTATTCGGGACGTACATGCCGAACTCGGAGACAAAACGACCGGCCAACGTATCCCACTTGTGCCAAGGTTCTTGAGAGCTGCAGCACAACAGGCAATTCGGAAAGGTTGAGCACGACTGGAAAAAGGAAGGGTCAAACGACGGACCCGTGCCATACATTCCACTGATGCAAATCCCCATAGGTTTTATCTGTCGTCGGCTTTCCGTGTCCGCTATAGGGAGATGCGCGGTGGTAGTAAATATCCGATAATTCTTCCATTACAGCGGGAAGTAAACGCTCATATATATGGCGAGCGGGGAAGTTTGTTTGGAGGTAGTCGGATTTTTCATCCGAATAGTCAAGCTCAAGATTGAGAGATTCCGCAATTTGGTAATCTGGGCGTATCTCATCAAGGTGTTGTGTCCAAGGAGATATGATGAACCTTCGTTGTTACCAGCTGGATCCAGAAATTAGCGGACGTTCGTGGAATGGTGCAAGTAGGATTGCTGACCGAAAATAACCACAGACGGATGGTGGCGCAAACGCCTTACGTTCTGTTCCGCTTCGGTTTTCACAGAGTCCAAAAAGGATTGATACGCAGGATACTGAATAAAGCGTGTGTAAAAAGATACACGCGCTGGTTTGAAATTCAACTCGCCTGGCCACACCCGAACATGAAATCCTGCCAAACAAGAACTGTGAAATTTGAGCAATTGCCTGTTGAAGTGAACGCAGAACAAGTTACTTCCGAGTTCTGATGTATTCATCGTTGTCAGAAACTATGTGGCAGTCTCGGTCAAAAGGCCAGTTTACCGTCACAGATATCATAGAATGCGTCCGCCTCATAAATTCCACCACCCCACACTCGTATCATGTTTTGATTGCCATCGACAAGCAGTTGGAGCCAAGCACGATATCTTTGTTCGGTGATCCTGGATAATGGTTCAGACAGAAGTGGACGATGAAATTCATTCACTGACTCGGTCAAAAAAGAATCCGCTGGTATCCAGTTGGAACCTGGTCACATAAAATGTCTTGGGAAAGAGGACTTGTATTAACATGTAAACTGACCTCCACAAAATATTCTGATGTTGTTGACTTCGAACAAAAAAGACAGGCCCACTTGATCGACTAGCTTTTCCTGTACGACCCTGATGCGCCGGAAGCCTATTTCTGGGTTTTGGAATCGAGAACATTTCCTTCCTATAGTAGGCAATCGTCCAGAGACAAATCAGTTCTAGGTTACCGTAAAAGGGCAGCGGAACTTGCCAGATCCGCGATTTCAACCTCCGCAGTGTACATTGATTGCTCCCCATAGCTTACGGGATACCAAAGCTGCAGCTTTTCGGCTGGGAAATTGAAGGACAGTTGGATGACACCATGGTCTGTGGGCATCTTTGTGTCTGAGGCCTCGATGGAACCATCTGGACCCTTCAAGACGAAGGACGCAAATCCCTTCTGTTTATCAAACGAGACCTTTGCGTTGAGCGTTGCATCCAGGGTTTCGGAAACCTGAGCCCGAACATCAAGATCGGTAATCCGATTTTGTAGCAGTGAAAGGTGATGAGTTTCCATGGGCCTGTAGTCTGCGAAAGCGTCAGACTTTTTACGTTTCCATGGATTGTTACACCCACCATTAGAACAGGACCTGAGCCGCAAGAATATGGCATTAGCACTGTCATCTAAATCAGGGTGAAAGAACAAACCCCAGTCCCATCCATAGCTACATCATAAATTGAATAAGGTACGAGGCAATGGTAAAACTGACTTGTATTGGGCCTTCCGGACATGAAGGCGACTGGAGTCGCCGTTCCAGAGGTTGAACTTTCCATGCTTCTTTTCGAGTTCTCTACCCTGGTCCCTATGAGTACACGGAGGGGGTAGCGAAGCATCAAGCTACCTTGAAGTATGCGCTGTCGAAGTTAAGGACAAGTTCATTCTCGCCAACTTTCAAGTGACTTTTGACAGGACTCGGTAGGACAAAAATTGATTATAGCACTGCAGAATGTCGTTTCCGTTCTAATGCCAGGGCCGGGCGCGGGTAAACAAAGGGATGTGAAAACCAGGGCTTAGGACATACAAGTACGACTGACGCGAAGGTGTCTACTCCGTCGAATACGAGATCGGCGTTTGGTTTCTTGAGCTCCTCATCGCTGATATTGAACGTAGTTTTGAACGCCCATTGGGCTTCGCCGACCCCTTCCAATGATGTTAGACCACAGATTTGGTAATCCTAGGTTAGAACAGACATTGAACATCCCACTCTTGTAGCCCGATGAACTAGAAGATAACGAGATATCGATCGAACAAGTATAACAGAGAACATGACGGAAACTGACTGGGTCAGGGATCTTCTTGAGTTTCAAGAGCTCAACATGAACGGAGGTTGGGAATTGCGAGACTTTGAGCCATTCGCCATCCTTGGTGCCTTCACCACCGCCAACTTGAGTAAAGCTCCAATCCTGTAACAGACGGTTCATAGTGGTGTGAAGAGAGTTTTACCTTGCCTTTAAGCACGGCACCACAGGCCGTTCTCTCAAAGTTATATCTCGGAGCTGTAGCCGATGGGTTTCCGAGGATTCGCCGTACCCCAAGGTACATACATGTTCATGGACATTAAATGACTGAAATTACAGCTGATATCTATAGCCCCGTGGTTCACCCATCTCAACTTCTCTTCTATCGGCATCTGCATTCAGCGTGGCTAGGTGCTGTCGAAACATGAATGATAATAAGATCCCTAGAGCGCTCGCAAAGATGCAGATAGAGTAGCTAGCCCGATAGCTGGGTCCCCATGCTGAAGGCCAGATGTATCTGATACCAATTAGCATGGACTATAATATACGTCATGGCAAATTTATGATTTCACGTACGATCCACCAATATTGCCAAAGGATGAGACTACATTAATGAGAGCCAGTGCGACGGCGCGCTTGGAGGCTGGCTTTATGTTCGAGCTTGTCCAAGCGAGAAAGCAGATGAATCCGCTATATGATTGCGCCATTAAGAAGCTAAACCACATTGAAGGGACTTCTAATTTGAAAGAGAGAGGATGAAACTTACAGCGAAATATAACGAGCTATCACGTTCATTGTTGACATGGCGAGCAAGAAGCCCAAGATTCCGAATAACAGCGGGGTCACAATATGCCAAAATCGTTCGCCCGCTCTGTCAGAATGCCTGTGAAGCACGAACATCAGGCATTAGCTGCTACTACGCTTGGTAGAAAGTACCTAGATATAGCAAAACCCACAAACGTGGCGAAGAACCACGGCGGTGAACTGCAAGGGCTCAGTGCCAAGGCCAGATGATATAATACGCACTTGCCATAGTAGCAGCGTCAACGTTCTTCCGTATCCCATAGTCTCTGCAAGTGTGGGGAAGTAACTAGAAATATAAGGATCAGTGCTGTGGACCGGGGAGAAAGAGAATCTGACGCGTTGAAGCTCAACGACATCACGATGCTGGTCAGGGTGAGTGCAAGCCCTAGATTGACTGGTTGGGCTGCGGTCCAAGAGAAGATAACTGAAGTCAGCTCACACCAGACTTTCCGATCAGACACCGCCATCAACAACCCTGAGGTAGATCCGTGCTTGAGGTCCAGCTCCACATCCATTCCGGCATCTTCAGCCATACGACGCTGAGCAAGAGCTTTTTCGGCCGGAGTGAGCCAGCTAGAGGAGTTTTCCGGAAAATCGGGCAGAATAAAGATAGACACGAAGGCCACGGCAATAGTCATCCCTCCCTCTCCATGGACAGGAGTTGCTGAGAAATAATTTATAGGTAAAAAATGATATACTTACCAATGAAAAATAGCCAACTGAGAGGAAAGATCAGCCATCTGAGAGCAGCCGTGAAAGATGCGAACCGCCATGCTGCATAACCCAGCCGTCCTTCCATATTATCCAGGATCCCAGAAGCGATTAATGACTATCGAGAAGCTAATAGGACCGATCGAACTGGAGAAGTACGACTCACACCAAAGGCGTTACTGATGAGCGACTCTCAAATATGAGTTGAGGAATAGTTCACTAAGACAGAACCTACATACGCCGCAAGACAGAAGTGCAGTTCTTTGGGAAAGTTCGGAGCGCTTGTACCACTTGGATATAAGAAACTTGATAAGGTTAGCACGAACCGAACTGAATCGAGTCGGAGATGTACTCGCCCACGCCCCGCTGGTGTTGTTCGTTATCAATTATACACCGCATTATGATAATATGCTCACGGAAAGAAGGCCGCTTCAGTGAAACCTACGGAAAGGTATCAGCAAGTCAGAATACCCAGCAGGTATGTCAGCCTGACCTATGAAAAATCTAGTGTACATGGCGCCCACGAAACTGTGAACAAAAGATTAGTCCCTACATACGAAACATGCTTCATTGACTGATATAATATAAAACGCACTTGGTAGTAAGTCCAGTCGATACAGATATGAGACCCCAGATCATCATGCACGTGGGCAGAAATATCGAGGGCTTTCCAATATAGTTCAAGAACATATTGCTGGGAGAATTGATAGTCAAATGACAATCTCATAGTCGGCGTGACTGCGCACGAAGGTATTTGCATGAGAATGTATCCAACATAGAGGATTGAGAGAATGCTGGCGAATTGATTTCCCTTGAGGTGCAGATCTCGCTCGAATCCGTGCAACCTGGCGGCACTGCAATTATTTCTGTCCAAGTCTGGACGCAGTCAGCCAGTCAAGTCAAGGAGCTCGTTTACTTGCGCACAGTTGAGTATATATATGAGGATTAGGATTGACATTCGAGTGTCTAGTTTCACAAGCAGCCTAGCTTCGAGTTCCTGCCTCGCCAGCTTTCCACCGAAAGCAGCATCTGGGTCGATGTCTCTGTCTTCATCTGAGGCGAGAGAGAGAGCGTAAGAGGAAAGCAGCGGTCTATCCGGGCTATCGTCGTCCTGTTCTGCCATGGGCGCACACAAGATGTCGCGTGGCTCCTCGGACCGAGAAGCCGATCCTCAATTCCAACGATGTCGATCGATTCAGCATATCATCGAATACTTTCCCCTGTCTTACGGGACTGGATTCAGTCCCCGGGGGCAGACAGTACAACTCCCGTGGGGATCTTGGCTTGCCAGCGTGAGCCCCTGCTACGCCAATTGGACGCGACCGTCATCACCAGCGCGTTGTCGTCGCCGACGCCACCGCCGCCTACAAAAGGGAAAAACGTGAAGAAGGCCGTGTTGGCACCCTCGCTGCCTAAGGACACTGATATACTCGAGGTCATTCTGAATGATACCATTATTTTCCCTGAAGGGGGTATGTATTCATTTCTCCCACTTGAGCAGTAATAAACAGCCTCAACTCAAGGTGGTCAACCCTCCGACAGCGGAATAATCCGCACTTCAGATGGTATGTTGCCACGAATCTGACTGAAGACACGTCCTCATGCTCAGCCGAAGGAACCGTATGGGAAGTGCTGCAAGCGAAGAGACACGGAGGACAGGCCGTCCATTACGTCCGGGTTCAAGACCGCAACGTAGATGGGGCTCTGGCTGCATTTGCTGCCGGTGCTCAAGTCAAGGTCGAACTGGACCAAACTGGTTATGACAGGCGTTATGATCACGCGAGTACTACAGATATTGTACATGTCCCAAAAACTAAGATGCGTCACACAGATGACACTGCACACATCCCAGCATCTTCTTTCTGCCCTTCTTGAAAGCCGGCTCAACCTTCCCACTCTTTCGTGGTCCCTTACAAGTTATCCTGCGCCCTGCTATGTCGAGGTCCCCAGAGGAATGACTGCGCAAGAAATCTCAGCGATACAGGAAGAAGCGAATAGACTTGTCTTCGAAGGTCGGCAAATTCACGTCGAAGTTGAAGAACTTGACCGTGACTCCGCCAAAAACCCTGTAAAATTGGAGAGCGGTCGATCGGTAGGTCGGGGTCTTCCTGAAGATTATACGGTTAGGTTTATACCAGTCACCACCACTCTTTCTGACTTTTCACACAGGGTGGTGTCAACCGAGTCGTGGTCATCGACGGCGTGGACCGAAATCCGTAAGTCCGTATCTGTTTCACTATCCAGTGCTCTTTGTGACCTTTACAGGTGCTGTGGCACTCATCTTGCGAGTTTGAACAACCTCCAGTTGTTTATCTTACCGCATACGGATGCATTGTCTCGCTCATCTACGACGGCAGCGCGCCTTAATTTCTTGGCCGGCCCTCGCCTGATTGTGCACCTTACGTCTACGCACGCACATCTCACTTCCACGGCTGCTATCTTATCCTGTGGCACTCCCCTGGTTCCCGACCGTGTTGGACAGGTCGTGACTGACCGTAAAAGTGCAACAAAACGGATTGAGGATGTTGAATTGGAACTTGCCAGGTACATTGCCACGGACCTATGTCGGGAGATGAAACACGCGGAAGGCGTGTTCAAGAAGCATGTGCATCGTTCAGATGATTCTGCAACCGCCCTTGCTTTTTTGACCTCTATCTCGTCTGCTTTCGCGGACACAGTCCACAAGTCTGAGCCGGGGATAGAGACCCCTTACCTGATCATCTTGACCTCTTCACCGACCGTGCAGACGGCGACGAGCATGAATGTCGTCTTCGCTTTCGGCTGGGATGACAAACGCGTCAAGGAAGTTGGCGATGCGCTCAAATCGAAACTCGGCGTCAAGGGAGGGGGAAAGGGGCCGATGTGGAGTGGTAAATTTATTGGCGTGTGGAAGACCGACAAGGACGTTCTCGTAGAGGATATCCTCGCCAGCATAGTATGAGACATAGATTGTGTAGAAGTGGAATAATGATAAGTAGCTGTGTTTCGACACTGTGATACATCCTCCTTGCACTGATAGATATTAATGGGGGTCGAATAGTGGGCATAAATGTGCAGATCAATGGGGTTACTTGGGTTCTCCTGCCTGAAGTTCATCTGAGGAGTCGTCGAGAGAGTCGTCATCGCCCATAATTGACACACTGACTTCCACAGGCACATCTAGAACCATATCACCATATCAGTTAGCGTTTGCTGAAATTGCCATCGAAGAATATCCACACACCGTCTTGGTCGACGCCAATGTCCCCTTCAGAAGACGGTTCGGATTCAGCTCCAATTGGCATTTCGTCGTCGTCGCTGCGGTCCAATAGATCGTCTAAATCGACGTCCATATCCTCCGTGTCAAAGTCCGCATCGGTAAACCCGTCTATGAAGATGTCATCTTCCTCGTCGTCGTCCTCGTTCGGAATATATTCCCCTCCATCGGAGGATTCGTCGTCAGAACCAGGAGGGCGGATGTCGAGAAATTCGTATCTGCAAGTTGGACAGCTACCGTGCTGGAATGAAAGATTGAGAATATGACGGGCTTCATTAACTGGTAAGCCCACAAGATTACGTATCCATTCCAAGAGGCTATATTCCGAGGTTAGATGAAGTGCAAGCTAGCGGAATAAAAACGTACTCCTTTCTACAGAATATATGGCCGCAACTGAGCTTGGTTACGCCACGGTCATTGTTGTGCTCCTCAGCGAGCAAAGCGTCGAACGAGGTGAGACAGATAGGACAGGAGTCGTCCAAATCCAAGCCGGTGTCCTTGGACAACACTGGGAGAGAGTCTACGAGACGAGCAATACGGTCTTCGGCAGTCAGAAGCCCGTTGAGATCCATGGCCGGAGAGTCAACAGCAGAACAACAAAGCCAAAGAACGCGGACGCGTCTTACGAAATTTGATGGAGTATTGTTGTACCCATTTAGCCGGTTTGTGATATGCATGCATGATCTTAATGATGCATTCTTGATCATGGGGCAACATGGGGTACCGCGGTCACCGGTGCGGTATCCAAAATCTCAAGTGTTCACGCGACCAACACCCGTTTCCGGTTGGTTTCCGGCGACTCTTTTCCGCCTCTTGTTCAACAGCCATCATGTCTTCCTCCTTGGAAAAAGGCCAGGGAAATCGCTCAGATGAAATCATCTTACCAGAGCTCGATTCCCCGGAGCGGCGCGCTCTGGAAAAGAGGTTGCTGTGGAAGCTCGACCTACGGATGAGCATCCTCGTCATCATCTATATCCTCAACTATGTGAGTCATGAAACAAATCTCTCTCCGTTGGTGTGTTTTCAACCGTCTCCAGATCGATAGAAATAATGTGGGTGCGGCCCGAAAGCGAGGGTTCGAGAGAGACCTTCATCTCAAAGGAGAGGAGTTCCCAACGCTCTTGTCCATTCTATATGTCGGCTACATCATCATGCAGATTCCGTCGTGAGTCAAATGGATACATATACTGTCTGCTACAACTCAGGTATCTCAGCAACATGTTTTTGAACTGGATTGGCCGCCCGTCTCTCTATCTTCCTGTTTGCATGATCATCTGGGGCACCATTTCGTGCTTGACTGGCGTCACCATAAAGTCCGAACATTCTACAATTCATCTGATGCCTCCTGAACGAATTTCGATTTCCCAGCTTCGTGGGCGCTTTACTAACCCGCTTTTTCCTCGGCTTTATCGAGGCTGCATTCTTCCCGTCAGTACTTTTACCCGTCTATTTCGCCTTGCTGATGTTGCACCGACAGTGGGGCGTTGTTTCTCATTTCTAAGGTTTGTGTCTCGTCTTGCATCGGAACATTCTCTGAAGTGTCTTCCTACAGTGGTACAAGCGCGAAGAAGTCGGTTTGCGGACTGCCATTTTGTATTGTGGTAACATCATCAGGTGCGTTTTCAACTTTCGGTCCCAAGCACCTTTTTTAATACCTTGCAAGCAATGCGTTTGGGTCACTTATGGCGAGCGGCATACTCGCAAATATGGAAGGGAAACTTGGGCACGCTGCCTGGAGGTGGGTTCCGCTTTTCACCCGTTGGTATCAGAAGCCCCACTTAGTCCTTCTAGATGGCTATTCTATATCGGTGGGGGTCTGTGACTCAAATGGCATATACCAGACTAATACGGATCAAGAGGGTGCACTGACAATATTCATTGCTGTCGTCGCCATATTTATTCTCCCTGATTTCCCCACAAACTCCAAATGGCTCACCCCAGAGGAACGCGAGCTCGCTCTCCTGCGGATGAAGGAAGACGTCGGTGTAGGAGACCAGAACGAAACAGAACAAGGGGGTCCTTTGACGGGACTCTGGCTCGCCTTGACCGACTGGCGAGTATGGTGTACGTGTGCATATCTGGTCTCCCAAAAACTGGGATTGACGGTTTTTTTCCAGGGCTCGCTTTTGCGCTCACCGCTCAAGTAGTGGCCCTGTCCTTCAACGCCTTTTTCCCGACACTCACCCTAACTCTGGGCTACAGCCCCACCGTTACACTACTGCTTTGGTCAGTTTTGACCAGAATCAACATGACAGGGAACTCAATCTACCATTAGCGCCCCGCCGTTTGCTATTTCTGCATTAGTGGCGTTCTTCCTAGCTCGGTGAGTCAATCACTGCATGTGGGAGAACAAAATTCGTATTCGGATTTGACCACAGGCATTCGGATAAGGTGAATGCTCGAGTTTTCTTGATAACTTGCGACCTGAGCCAGGTCTGAACAGACAGGCGAACGGTGCTTTCACATGGTCGCTTCTTTTGCCCTCGGTGTTCTTGGGTTTGTGATTGCTATTTCGACGATGAATACCGCTGCGCGATACATTGCGTTGTAAGTGAGCTTTTTCAGCCTGAGTCCAACCTTGAGAATCCCTCGCCAGATTCTTGATGGCACAGTCATATGCCGGCTTTGTGCGTAGTTCATCCAGCGCTCTAGTCCGTGTTTGACTCGGAAAGCAAGGTGGTTTTGTATGCCTGGATGAGTAACACGTTTCCCCGTCCACCGTCCAAGCGTGCTGTGGCCCTAGCCCTGATGAATGCGTTCAGTCAGCTGGGTAACATTGCTGGTCAGTCTTTTGATTCATTGACGGAACTTGCGCTGATCCGGATGTTCTAGGATCGTAAGTCCCAGCCTGGTATAATGACTGCTGCTGACTTGCGACCCAGATATGTGTGGCCGAGTGCTTGGGGACCCACGTATCGCAACTCCTATGCGATCTGCATTGCTTGCTCTGGCACGACAATTGTGATGTGTCTGTTATTCCGGGCAAATCTGATCTCGGAGAACCGCAAGCTGGACAGGGAGGAAGAGGAGCAGGGAGTGAAGACGAAGGGGTTTCGGTATATGTTGTAACGATATTAACGCAATGTATACGATTTTACGACTTGAAATGAACGTTTGTTGGGGAACGTGTTGTGAGGATGGCTGAATGAGGCAAGTCGCGAACATCAAGCCCTCAGACTCGTACCACCGTGGTACGACGTTTGGTCTCCAACCGGCCAGGTGCCCATGAACTCTCTCACTTATCTTTCGCGTCAGTTCGACGCGCTGGCGTCCGCAAAGACGCCCCCGTCGACGCCGACCACAGAACATGACCCGTTCATTGCTGACAAGCGGTCCCGCTCTCGTAGGGCGACTGGCTCCGAGTCCTCGTCGCTCCCCCGTGTACAGACCTGGTCTACAAAGTCCTTCTTTTTGCCATCCAAGACCGGTTCCTCATCGAAGTCGCGCCCGAGACGGTCGCTCTCATCCCCCGCCGATTTCATTGCGCTCGCATCACTGCAGCGGCCGCAACCCACATCGCCGGCATCCGCAGCATCCGTCTCTGTAGAGACGTCTCTAGCGGTGGCCCACTTCGACTCCGTTCTTCGGCGGACATTCATTGTTCGTGTTCTTGTATTGGCATGGAATACTCTACGCGCCGCCTGGGTATCATTGACGAGGCGAACGGTTCTGGGAAGCAGAGAGGCAGCCATAGAGGCTGGATCTCCACCAATAGAAAAGGACAGCAGTGACGACGAAACCTCAGACGAGCAGCCCTCGTCTTCTTCCACGCCACCCTCACCAGCGAGTGCAAGTCCTCTGTTTTTATCATCCGTGCGGTCCCCCACAGACCCGCCCATACCTTATGACCCCCCACCACAATCTTCATTGCAATCACACGGGCTACTGTCCAGTACGTCTCTTCCCCAAGGAACTGATGTCGCAACCCCATCCCGCTCTTCAACTCCGATACTCAGCGCCACCCGGCGGACGCCGTTCCACATGCCGAAGACACTCGTTCTTGATCTCGATGAAACCCTAATCCACTCCACATCCCGGCCATTACTTGCAGGAAACAGCAGTTCTGGCTTTCTTGGTCTGGGGTCCAACAGAAACAAAGGCTCTGGCCATATGGTGGAGGTTGTTCTCGGTGGCCATAGTACGCTCTACCACGTCTACAAACGACCGTTTGTAGACTTCTTCCTCCGCACCGTCCGTGTTTCCACCATTCTGAACAAATGTATCTTGAAGTACTGTCTTTTTAGGTCTCAGGATGGTACACTCTCGTCATTTTCACTGCTTCAATGCAGGAATATGCAGATCCGGTGATTGATTGGTTGGACGCCGGACGGGGAATTCTTGCCCATCGACTTTTCCGGGATGTAAGTTTGTTATGCTTCCCAGATAATTTCTTTCTGTCGCTCATCAAGTCCAGTCTTGTACTCAACTGCCCAACGGCTCCTACACAAAAGACTTGTCTGTTGTAGACGCCGATCTATCTCGGGTCTGTCTCATCGACAACTCGCCCATTAGCTATCGTGTCAACGAAGGTCAGTTGCTTTCAGCACGGGCTGCCTCCGCCATACTTACGTTCGCATAGCAAACGGCATCCCAATAGAGGGTTGGACGCATGACCCATCAGACGAAGCTTTGCTCGATCTGCTCCCGGTTCTTGATTCCTTGCGGTTTACGTCGGACGTACGCCGAGTGCTCGGTCTTCGTTCTGCGGGAGGGATATCGTAGCCGTCCCTAGACTTATTCATATTTCGGTCTTGGAATCTTCGCACATTGTCGTAACTTAATGCACTCATAACATCGCAATTACACAGACCGTTGCTTATAATATCTTCAGCTCATGTACACCGCATACGTATGTCTGTCTATCTGGCTTTCTGACTCGACCATCCAATCATTACGCATCGTACATTGAGTATTGAAACAGTGACAGAGATATGCGGGAAACAGAGACCCAAGGCGATATATAGATGGTAGAACACGAGGGTGTGGTGGCGGCGCTACATGGCCATCTCTGCTTGTAGTTGCCTGAGGGCCGCCTCCTCGTCGTCTTCTACTACGACAGGTTGTCCTGCATGTGCATGAACATACATGTAGCATGTGAAGGAAACATGTTTGCTCACTGTCCCTGACCGCGCCGTCTGGGATATGCATTGGTACATGATCCGCGCCTATAAGCCGCTCGTTGAGTACATCCTCCTCCATGGCAGCCAGCTCCTGAAGGAGATCGCTCTGTGCACATCTAGTTAGCATGGCAGTCGGGGCGCGAGCACGAGGGCACCGACGTCTGTGAGGTCCGAGGCACCCGCTGGATTCGAGATCAACTCCGTTATCTCGTTCGCGACCTCGCGCTGCTCCGTGATCGCCGCCATGGTCTCGTCGACCTTCGTCACCGACCTGTGCGCCCGCAGGGCATCAGATACGCCATGCAAGAGCCCAAAGAGACACGCACATGCCCGAGTGGATCTGCTGGAGGACGTCCGCGGCCTTCTTCATGGCGGCCATCGTCTCCGCGTTCAGGTTCGCCGACTCCAGCGTGTTCACCTGCAATTCGAGCTGCATCTGCTGCCCCCGCAGCTGCTCTAGCTGAGTCTCGTTCGCGCGCTTCCGTTTCAGGGCGGTCGTCGCCACTGTGCGCGGCGGGGGCCGTCAGAAGGAGCGACGGGACGAACAGCGGGTACGTACGCGGCTTATTCGAGACGGCGTTGGCTCTCGCAATCTTGAGCTCTTGTTCAATCTTCTTCTGCAGGTGGTCCTCCTTCTTCTCGATCATCTGCAGTTGCTGGCGCAGGCCGACGATGGCCTCCCGCGCGGACTGCTTGGTGTCTCGGCGGCCAAAATAGCTCATAATGCCAGCCATCATGGGTACTGGTGAAGTCGTTCAGTAATAAGAGCTGTTGCTGACGCTGCGCCGTAAGCAGGCGCAGATGATCCCGATAAGTGCAGAGTCACTCTTGTGATTTACTGTCACATCCTTTTGTTTTCGCGAAATATCTACGAGTACTGTACCCCAACGTACGGCAATATCTAGCTGTCTCCCTCAGTCCTCTTTCATATCGTCAAGCTCACTGGGAACACATTAACAACGTGTCCGATGCCGACTGCAAAAGGCACTCACCCCTCTTCGTCGCTACGGTCGTCGGACGCTCCCGCATCGGTGGTGATGACTCTCCATGCGACGCGACATATCGTGCCAAACCAAATCACCTGTAGGAGCTACAGTGGAAGCGAGTCAGCAGCGAATTCCGCGGGGGCGCTCCGTTCCGTACCTGTAATGCAGATAGACATGCCACGAATATGACCCAGTACGGTTTGCTGAGGAACCGACCCTCCTGAGGCGCCCAATGGAAGGGAACCGCGCGCGGTAAATCGTAGTACGTCGAGATGATGACAATAATGAATAGGATGTGCCGTGTGATAAACCACGAGACAAGGAACAGCCCAAAAGTCGAGTCGCAGACAATCTGGCTGATATCAATATATCGCATCATTTTAGCTATCTGGAGGCACGGAAATCAGACCAGGCGCAGGGAAAAAAAAAAGAGGGCGCTGAGACTCGCCGGCAAGAAAATATCACACAGGTCCATTAGGACCATAATTAGACAGCCGACGCGCGTGAAGTTGAAAAAATAGCTCGCGCCGATTAAGAAGACAGTTATGACGTGGTGGGCCATCATCTGGTAGTGGTCCTTGCGCCGGGCCTCCGCATTGAGGACTAGTACTTGATGTAAGTAGAACGCGCTCTGAGTAAGGTAGTAGAATTTGACAGGGGCGGCGAGGGGTATATGAGGGTAGTCACGCCATAGGCTGGTGGGCTCGAGTATCCCGTTTGGCAGGTGATAGTTGATATACTTGGGGGGTCTGAATGATCAGGGCGGGGGTATGAACGGGCGCACGTACGATACCAAAGGCACACTGCAGCGGGTAGTACACGGCGGACCAGCCCTGCTCGGCGAAGCGCAGGACGCTACGGTGCATGTGGCGGAGCTCTTTTTTGGACGGGCTGGTCCCTGCGTGGTGGCCGTTCCCGTTGGCTCTTCCGTTGGTGGCGCCGTTGGCGCGCAGGGTGCGCGGACGCTGCATGTCATTGGCGAGCTTCCAGCGCGCGAAGGGCTCAAACACGCCGAGACGCAGGACGTCGCGCAGGACAGCCATGACGGCGATGCAGGATATGATGTAGCATATGTCCTTGGGCCCGGTGGTGTAGTACGCGGAGTCGGGGAAGGAGTCGGGGTGCGGGGGCGTGTCCGTGCGGTGGGAGAGCGAGAAGAAGGGGACGACGGCGGGGGGCAGCCAGGCCTCAGGGTCGAGCATCGGGGTGGAAGCGGGGACGGCGCCGCGAGCAGTAACGTGAAGCCCAGGAGAACCGGGGTAGAACCAAAGTACCAGTAAACCAGAGTACTAGTGGAATCTAACAGACGACCGCTGGCATTGCGATGGGTTGCTATTAGTTTTAACGGCCGCGTGGGAACACCGTGAACCCCTCAAGGAAATCAAATACGTACTGTATGTTGGTGTTTGTTCTCACTAACCCCGTTCTTCAGGCAAAATATTGTCTAACAATTGCTGTGAGGTTGTCTAAGAGTCAAGTGCACCACCAGCTTCATAGAAACTAAAGCAGGTAACTCAGAAACGACCTATGGCTTACATTGGGCTTGAAACGGACATGGAGTTTGAAACACAAGCTCATTTCTCAACCGATTCCCTCCGGATCTCGCGGAAACTCAACTGACATATATTCGTCATAGGAATCTTGAACCAGTCAAGGAGTTCCGTCCAGAACTGAGAGAGATACGACGAAGGTGGCCATCAGCCCAGTCAATCAACTTTAAAATATGTATGAAAGAACGCGTCACGGGGGTTTTAGTGGGTATACAGCCATTGACATTGAATGATCCAAGAAATGGGATAGGATAAATTTTTTATGGCTGGAGTTCCACACTATGGTACTGTGCGTAATGGCATTTCCTCCCTGGACAACTTCCCCGGCATTAACTGGATTTATCTGGTAGACCCAGCGGATGACTTGGAATGCTTCTGCAGACTGAATTGCATTATCCCAAACACTCCAAAAAAAAAAAAAAAAAAAAAAGAACGCGTCCCAAATGGTCACATTTGGATTTCAAAATCGAGCCACCAGGTTCGGATCAAGCCTGCCGTTTCATTGTTTGTTGATGCGGGCAGAGTTTATGGTCAAACAATAGAAGAGGCTTGTGCCAAGACGACGAAAAAGGGGGGAACCTTCGTCGCGCCCTACGGCTCGAGGAACGACTCAAAGCACCTAATATAGCTAACATAATTTGTTCATAGGAAGTAAACTTAGACTTCTGTCAACTCAGATCATCATTATCGTCAGAACTAACTGCAATCCCGGGCGTCCAAGTCATCGCTCTTCCAACTTTTGCATCATGATTTTTTGTCAGTTCCCGCGAGTTACGGGTCTGAAAAAAACATACCAAAGGACAGGATCCTTGCTAAAGCATATTGAGGACGATCTGGAAAAGAATTGGAATATTTGCGGGGCATTCTACAGCGCAGGAGCAAAAAACAGTGAAAATGATCGCCAACTTTGCTCGAGGTCCTCAGTCACGGCGTGACATTTTGACCCGCCAAAATCGTCGGGTCACATTGTGACGCCTAAGTGCGGGATGTAAATGCAAGGTTACAAGGTACCTTGGCTCCCAGAAAAAAGTCTGAATTTATAGAAGCATGTTGAAATACCTCGCTTATGATATGGCACTCTCAAATGTGTGGAAATTTATGTTCTGGACCTTAATACTGCCTACTCATCAACGGCAGCAAAACCGCGGTGATTTACAATGAGAACTTCTCAGAATATTACACAAGAGCGGTGAGGGGAATTCGACAGATATCAAGTTGCACTTTTGGCCTTCACCATTGTTTCAGTCTGTTCAATGAGGGCAGGAATCAAGTTCAAAGATGCCTGCTATTTTGATCAGTTTGTCCCGAGCCTCTCTCGACCGGCTTGCCGGTCTGGAGACAGGCTTGCTCCGAACCTACCGGGTTTACTGATCAATCAGCTGGGTGATTATGTGCATTATGTCCCACAGCCACTGATGGCACATAACCAGTGGCTGCAGTTTGCTACCTACACTTGAGCATTAAATCATAGGAATATTTGTGCACCTACTAGAAGCAATTATAAGTTGATCTGCCTCTTTGAATTTTCGTTGTAGACCCGATTTTCGCTGGCAGACTGGACAGATGATTCCCTGCCAAAAGTTATGTGCCATTTTACATCTCTCATTGGCAGTGGCCACTGCTCCCCACTCCTCAGTGCTGCAATCTCTCATGGAAGATACTTGGATACATAAAATGCCTCAATCATGGTCAGAAAGATGTAAACCCGCTACACTACCTTACTGACATATTGGACACACGTGACTTACTTTTCCTTTCCTCTTACCACGACACACTGTATTTTGCTAGCTTCTGAAATCCCCATGCAACGTTCTTGTTTATTCTTGTCCCCTCCTTAGTGTTTCTCTCTTGGTCCTCTTTCCTGGGATTCAAGGTGAGTTTCCACTTTTTTTAAAACACCAATCGTTGCGGCCGCCGGATGCGCAGATCACTGTGATCTGCCTCCGTTTTGGTCCCGTTTAGCTGGTGTCGCCCTCGCCAATCCCGGTTGGGACGCGAACAACACACCCCAATGCTCAGCGTGCAGACGATGGCTTCACAGAGCTCACCACCGTCCCACAGACACCACGTCACCCACACAGCCACCAACCCCAAAACTTTTCCCCCAAAGCCTGCCCATCCTGAATCGTCGACGTCCCTCGATGCCCACACATGCTTGTACCCGCTCCTCCAAACGGCTGGCCACAGCCCCTGTGGAAGAGCTGAGCTCACCATTGCCAAGCCTCCTGCCCTCGCCAACCTCCCCACCGCGGTCTCCGCCTGAACCGAACCCTCCACCACCCTCATCCCCACCTGCACCCGCTACCCGCAGGACTGCACCCCACCCTTCGGACTCTTCCACAGACTCCGACCCCTCCTTCACCATGCCCGCTGACTCAAAGTATCCCTATGTCGAGAAGCACGCCTCAAAACTGCCCCCCCTCCACAAGGGCAAGCTGACGCCGCTGGTAATCGACAACATGATCCTGGCTTGCACGAACTACTTTAACGCAAAGGACATCGCGGCCGACAAGCAAGTCGCGACTATCCTGGGGTGTTTCATGGACACCCATTTCACGAACTGGGTCTGCCCTGCTGCCACCTGCACCTGCCTCATCGCTCTCTCCTTCGCCGACTTCATGGCAGAGTTCAAGGAGAAGTTTTTGGATGATAACTGGGAGACTATTGTCTGCTCCAACGTCATGAGCATGCGACAGGGCGACAATGAGATGTTCGACCATTTTGCCACTACCCTCATCAGCCATACCTCCCTCCTCGCCGATACCACACCAATTAGCGAAATCCAAATGCGCCACCAGCTCGAAGCCGGCATGTCGGACGACCTGCGCTTCATCTGCATGCATGACGAGAAGCTGAAGCTACTCATCACCAAAGCCGGATCGACTCTGGACCAGTACATCCGCGCAGTAAACCGTCTCGACGAAGAGCGTCGCCGTAACCTTGACGTTCAACGCCGCCTCATCGCAGAAGCCAATAAAGAGAACAAACACAAGATGCGCAACACCGATACCAACAAGCGCACTTCCAAGTGTCGCAAGCCCAAATCTGGCAAGCCTGCCTCAGGCGGCTCGTCCTCAACGAATCCGTACCCGCCCAGGCTCACCAACACCGAACGTGACCTCCTCAAGGATAACGAGGGGTGCAACCGCTGCCGCAAGCCGTTCGCAGGCCACTGCTGGGGCGACTGCCCCGATCCCATGACTGCCGAAAACCACAGCGTGGTCACGGAAAAGACAGTTGCCGAAGCTTGCAAGGCCCGCAAAGGCAAATCATCATCCAACGCTGCGTCGTCCTCCAAGCCGGCCGTCGCCGCCGTCACGCCCCCCGTCACCGGCGATAGCGACACCAGCGGCAGCCTCGACAATGACCTGTCTCGCGACGATGTGAGTTTGCACTCCGTTCCCCATCTCCTTTGGGACTGTCTTATAGACGGCCCGACCAATTCCTTCCCCCTACACGTCAAGGGCTTAATTGATAACGGTTGCCATCTAGTCCTTGTGAGCGAATCACTCGTCCAAAGGCTTGATCTCCGTCCACCCCGCCTGCATCGCCCTGAAGACGTTTTGCTTGCCATGTCTGATCCCTCTGTAACTTCATCCACTTCCCTTACGCATTACGTTAAACTGAATATGCATACAATTGATCAATCTTGGTCCTCATCGCCCGTTCGCGCTCTCGTCGCACCCAGCCTCTGTGCCAATATTATTCTCGGCCTACCTTTCCTACACCGTAACCATATTGTAATTGACCGTCACGCACGTACTGCAATTGATAAACACTGTGGTCATGATATTCTAAAGCCGCGCCATCTAAGCCCGTCCTGAAGCCTAAAATTAAGCTACGCGAGAAGCTCCGCAAGACTGACCGCGACCATAAGTCGATGATGAAAGAGTTGAACGCAGTATGCGACTCACGTCGCATCTCAATGGAGAAAGAAAATCTCTTCGAGAAAGTGAAACCCTTCGATGTCATCGCCGCTGTATGGGAACACATTGACATTCTCGTGCACTGGGATGAGCTAAACAAACACGCAGATCAGCTAAGATCTGAATATAAGAAAATTTTCGAGCCAATGCCACACGTCGATGACCTCCCAACCGACGTATACTGTGAAATAAAACTGAAGCCAGGCAAGGCAGACATGCAGTTCCAGACCCGCTCTTACCAAAGTCCATGCAAATACAAAGAAGCTTGGGCTACCCTGATTAAATCACACTTGAACGCGGGTCGCATACACCCGTCCTCCTCACCTCACGCGTCACCAGCATTCCTGATACCTAAAGTCGATAAAATCGTCCTGCCATGCTGGGTGAACGATTTCTGCCCGATCAACGCGGTTACTGAATGGGACTCTTCCCACTATGCTGCATAGACAACATACTCGCAGATTGCGCAAAGGGAAAAATCTGGAGTACAATTGATTTCACCGACAGCTTTTTCCAAACCCGCATGCATCCGGACTCAATCAAATACACGGCAGTAAGCACACCGTTGGGACTATATGAATGGCTCGTGATGCCACAAGGCCTCCGCAATGCACCCTCTGTCCAGCAACGCAGGGTCACTGCCACGCTGCACGATCTTATTGGCAAAATCTGCCATGTATACCTCGACGATATTATAATATGGTCGCAAGACGTTGAAGAGCACGACAAGCACATTTGAATGGTATTCAACGCACTGCAAAAGGCTTCTCTATATTGTAACCCCAAGAAAACTAAACTTTTTCAATACCAGGTTGACTTTCTGGGCCATCACATTTCCGCTCGCAGCATCCAAGCCAATCCCAAAAAAGTCGAACATATCGCCAACTGGCCTCAGCCTAAGTCTTCCACCCACGTGCGCGCATTTCTCGGTGTCGTACGCTACCTTGCCTTTCTGCTCCCGAACTTAGCTGACCACACTCGAATACTCGAGGCTCTAACGACTAAAGATTGCAATAAACATTTCCCCATGTGGACAAATGTCCACCAAGCCGCCTTTGACAACATCAAGGAAATTGTACTAAGCGCTGACTGCATTAGTACAATCGACCACGAGAACCCAGGTGAAAATAATAATGAGAATCAGCTCTCTCGGATATGATTTCCTTTTCGTTTCTTTGTCAGCAGGCTGTTTACTTACGCATTCCCGTACAAACAACCTCAGTCGTTCTCTCTTTGCGACTGAGTTCTCTCTTTAGGTTATGGGCCCCGCCATATAGGCTCTATTTACCCATCCATTGCTGAGCAACTCTGGAGCCAGACTCTCCATCTTCTTATCCTACCCCAGCTTCAACTGGTTCTTTGCCCCTATCTTCTCATCACGCTTCTCGTGCTTCGACCCCGGTACAATCAGCTTCCGCGACCATCATGTCTGCCACGTCATGGGAACTTTCCACCTCTGCAGCGCACTGGTTCCCGCGGCAGGACACGGATCGTCTCAAAGACGAAAAGGGTTACCTCCCATGGTCTATCCGGATGCTCTCCTTGTACGACAATTGCGAGCTAAAAGAGATTGTACTCGGGACCGAGACGGAGTCGGGAGATGCTGTGGCCAAAGCATTGTGGAAGAAGAAGGACCGCGCCGCGCTCAATGTCCTTATGGGCTGCATCGCGCCAACTCTCGTTGTGAAGGTTTCCTCCGCAAAATCTGCCAAGGAAGCCTGGGACGCGCTCGCGACCGAATTCGGCCAGTCAGGTGCCGGATCCGTCATGCAATGGTTCCGGTGGCTTGTAAAGCCTCTCGCCTCCGACGACAGCCTTCCCACTCACATCACGGAGTTCCAGGAAGCCGTCAAGCAGCTCCAGCTCGCGGCCTTCGAGATTCCCGATCACATCACCGCCGCCATCTTTCTTTGTACGCTCCCTTCTGATCCTCGCGACCCCGAGTCCTGGTACCAGCATATACAGGGCATTAAGATCGAGAAGAACAAGACATCACTCGTCGGCGTCACTCAAGGCATTCTCGATGCCCGCCGCCGTACCCCTGGCAACGATGCATCCCCCAGCGAAGCTGCACTCGCCACTGCCCTCGCCACGCTTGAGCGCTCTGCTCGCGACAGGGGCAAGTTCTTCTGCACAAATTGCAGGGGTGCGCACCCCACGGCCAACTGCTGGGGAAAAGGGGGAGCGAAAGAGGGTCAGGGACCAAAGCAGAAAAAGAAGCACGGAAATGGAAAGCAAAAGGGCAAGGAGAAAGCCCACAATATAGATGGTGGGGATGGAGACGAAACTGTTGATTCTTCTTTTGTTGGTTTCGAGCAATCGTATGTCGCCCCCGAGGCGACGCGTTTCCTTTATTCCCGGCGTGACGTCAGCTCGACCTCAGCAACACTTCCTCCAAAAGATTCCCCTTCGGCCAATGACCAGGTGTACAGTGCACGTACGACCGGCGCGCCTCCCATCATCATCGATTCTGGCACCTCAGCATCTATTCACTCCGACCGATCCCATTTTATCACTTCGTCGATTAAGCCTACCTCCGCTGATGTCCGGGGATTTGGCAACGGCAAAGTGAAGATCGAGGCGCGAGGCACCCTACGTCTTCCGGCCAAACTCCCTAACGGTAAAATCACTCCTCTCGAGTTTGGTGATGCTGCATATGTCCCGAATTCTTCGCCTACGCTGATCTCGGTATCGCGTATGGACGAGAGTAAGCATTACACGTTATTTGGGAATGGCTGATGCGTGGTTTTCCGTAAAGATGACCAGGGCTCCTTTCTTCGGAATATTCTCTCGAAGGAAGATGTGGCTTTTACTGGCACAAAACACGGTGACTGTCTCTATCACCTCGACACTCCTCCACGGACTGAGCCGGAAACATCATTTTCCACTGTTACCTCCCGTTTGTCTCCTCTCGAACTCTTGCATTATCGACTTGGTCATCTGAATTATCGGCCATTCGTGCTATGGTTCGCGGAGGCTTGGTAGATGGTATCAAAATTTCCACAGAAGATCTCAACGCAGAACCTCCTGTGTGCGACGCATGCATGGGCGGAAATTGACTCGGGCATCATTTCCGCTTTCGAAAACACCAAAAGCTACTCGAGTTCTTGGTCGTGTTCATGCAGATCTCTGGGGACCCGCACCCGTTCGGTCGAAGGGTGGAGCTCGTTTTGTCTTCGCTCTCACCGACGAATTTGGCCGCTACAAGTGGGGTTACTTCCTAAAGCGCAAGAGCGAGGTTTTCACGGTCTTCAAATCATGGCTTGCCCTTGTCGAGAACCAATTTGGGGTCACGCTGGTCATCTTCAGGACGGACAACGGCGGCGAATTTATCCTGAAATTACTCAAGGCTTTCCTCAAGGAGCGTGGTATCCGTCACGAAACTACGTCTCCCAGGACTCCCGAGCAGAACGGCCTTGCAGAGGTCGGATTTCGCACCATTTTTGACCGTGTTCGTACAATCCTCATCGACGCTGGCCTCCCCTTCTCGTTCTGGGCTGAAGCAGTGCAATATATGCTCTTCACGCTTAACCGACATGTTACCCGCGCGCTCAAAGGCAAAACTCCATTGGAAGTGGTCGAGAACCGGAAACCCGATTATTCGAAACTCCACCGTTTCGGCTGCAAGGCCTATCTGTATAATCCAGATCCTAAACGGCACAAATTCAATGATCGGGGGGAGCCCGTTATTTTCCTGGGCTATTCCGAGACTCAGAAGGCTTCAAAGTCTTTCACCCCCGTACTAAAGATGTGTACTTTTCCATCCACGTCGGGTTTGATGACCATACGGTCGGTTACGGTCTGGCTGAGGGGGAGAGTTTAGCTGCCGAGTCCTTCATTTTCCCTCCGTCTTCTAACGACGACGAGATTGACGACTCGCCATCCTCCAGCCTTCCGTTACAGCCCTCCTTCGTCCCTCCTTCCACTCCTCCTTCTCTTCCAGAGAAACCCGCTCGCGCTCCTCGTGTACGCAAGGATTGGGGTCCCGCAGTCCGCTTCTCCGCCCGCCAAGCCGAGAAAGCTGCAAAAGCGGTAGCACCCGATTCGACCGTATCAGGGGGAGCGCCCGCAACGGATGAGCCAGGACTGGATCCTGACGACGTCCCCGAGACTGGCGACGAAATCGCCGCTCTCATTCACGGCGACACCCCTCTCACCTACTGGGAGGCTGTTTCTTGTCCCGATGCGGCCGAGTGGAAAGCTGCCATGGACGAGGAGATTGATTCCATCTGCCGTCTCGACACTTATACCATCGCGGACCTTCCCGAGGGATGCAGACCCATTGGCACGAAGTGGGTGTATACCATCAAGCGTGATAACAACGGCGTTATTATTCGCTATAAGGCGCGCTTGGTCGCCCAAGGTTACACGCAGATACACGGTGTCGACTACGGGGACACGTTCGCGCCCGTAGCGAAGATCGAGTCCATCCGCCTCCTTTGCTCCATGGCCGCACACTACGACCTCGAAATCCACGTCGTCGACGTCGATACCGCGTTCCTGAACAGCGAGATCCCTGCTGGCCAGGAGGTCTACGCGAAGCAGCCCCTCAGATATGTCCAAGCTGGACAGGAGAAGAAGGTTTGGGTGTTAAAGAAGGCGCTATACGGGCTGAAACAATCGGCGTACCTCTGGTATGAGAAGCTCCGCTCCATCCTCGTCGACATCGGTTTCCGCCCCTCATCTCCGACCCCTGCGTCTTCGTCCGTCGTGCGCCTGGCGCGTTATCGATGATCTCCACGCATGTCGACGATCTCGGCCTCTTCTGCAGCTCTGTGGACGAGGTGAAGCTTTTGAAGTCGCAGATACGCATGCACGTACCTATCAAGGACCTGGGGGAGGTGTCAACGCTCCTGGGCATCGAAATCATCCGCGACCGAAAGGCACGCACCATTTCCCTTTCGCACCGGCGGTACATCATCGATCTCGCCCGTCGCTATCGCCTCGAAGGGTCCAATCCCGTCCATACACCCATGGAAAAGACCCGCGACCGGCCGTTGTCAAAAGCTGACTGCCCTGTGAACGATGAGCAGAAGGCTTATATGGCTGGTGTGCCTTACCTGTCCGCCGTCGGGGCCTTCTCCACGCTGCAATCATGACGCGCCCGGATATCTCGCACGCAGTCGGACAAGTCGCCCAATTTGCGAGCAATCCAGGCAAGGCGCATTGGACAGCTGTAAAGCGAATCGTTCAGTACCTATACACGATGCGGGACCTCGTACTTACGCTCGGTGGTGACTTCGATGACCCCGACATCTTCGCCTTCTGCGACGCTGACCACGGCAATTCTGTGGACCACGGAAATTCGATTTCCGGACACGCGGTCTTCTTCGTGTCTGGAGCGTTTGCATGGGCGTCGAAGAAGCAGACGGCGACGGTGTTGTCCACGGGTGAGGCCGAGTACTACTCCGCCACATACGTCGGACGCGTTATTACCTGGCTACGGCAAATGCTCGAGGAACTTGCTCACCAGTGTCAAGGCCCTACCCCTTGCACATCGACAATACCTCATCCATCACGATGATTGGTACGCCCAACCAGATCTCGAATCATACCAAGCACATCAGGATCCAGTATCATTGGATTCGAGGAGCGGTCCGGGATCAAGAAATCGCGACATTGCATGTGCCGTCCAGTGAAAACGTGGCCGATATCTTCACCAAGGTGCTGTTTCGGCCGGACTTCGAGAGATTACGGTCGATGCTGGGTATGCGCCTGCGAGATGATATCGCTGAGGGGAGTAATGAGAATCAGCTCTCTCGGATATGATTTCCTTTTCGTTTCTTTGTCAGCAGGCTGTTTACTTACGCATTCCCGTACAAACAACCTCAGTCGTTCTCTCTTTGCGACTGAGTTCTCTCTTTAAATAACATTTACGTGACATGCTGTAAACCCGATGGCTTACATACTGATCACCTGACTCCTTCTTCCTTCCTTCCTGACCTTTTACCTCCTCATACGGGCGCTCTTTCCTTACCCACGTCTCGCTCTACGAAATATACAACGGTTCTATTCGACCTGGTTCGATTTAGTGTTTCTCACCTCATGGTGAGTTTCCACATGCGACGCAAGCGACAGGTGCTCCGGCACCATTCTGTCTTTCGGTCCAACATGGGAAACAACCTGCCCTGTTGCTTTCGACTCCATGACATTTAAACATGCAGAACTGAACTACCCCGTGCATGAGAAGGAGATGCTCGCAATAATGAGAGCGCTCCATCGATGGCGCGTTGACCTAATCGGGTCAGAATTCACTGTCTACACAGACCACCGGACTTTAGAAAACTTCAACACGCAAAAGGACTTGTCGCGCCGTCAGGCTTGATGGATGGAATACCTAGCCCAGTACGACTGCAAAATCGTTTACGTTAAAGGTCCTGACAACACCGTTGCAGACACGTTGTCTCGGACTGATTTCGATGATTCCTTGACCACTGGGCCAGGCCCAGCTCCTTGGCTACAGAGTGGTGATGAAGATGAACCACCTCACATAGCCTCTGTTATCCTACTACTAGAAGACTCCCCCTTCTTTGCGACGAAATGCCTAAGTGAAACAACCCCCACGGAAGCATCTTTCAAGTCTTCCCTGCCGATTGCTTCCGTCCTGAAAGTGACAGCGGACGCATCAATCCTCGAATCTATCCGAATGGGTACGCGGAAGACTCCTGGTGTAAAAAGCTGCACTCGGCCTCACAGGGCGTACCCAGCCTCATACAACACGATGGCTTATGGTTCGTCGCTGATCAGCTCGTCGTCCCTAGAACGGGAACCCTGCGAGAAATGCTCTTTCAACTCGCACATGACAATCTCGGCCATTTTGGGTTCGACAAAACCTACCAGTCGCTCTGTGACGTGTACTACTGGCCAAATATGTGCTCCGACCTTGAGAAGGCATATATCCCAGGCTGCTCAGACTGCCAACGGAATAAAGGCCGCACAGCCAAGAAAAAGGCTGGCCCGCTTCACCCGCTGCCTATTCCTGAACAATGCGGCGACTCAGTTGCCATCGACTTCATTGGCCCCTCCCAAAAGATCAGGGTTTTGACTCGCTCGTAACCTTCAACTGTCAACTCGGGTCCGACGTCTGCCTAGTACCAACAACGACAAAGTTGACTGCACCCGAGCTTGCGCTCCTCTTCTTTGACAACTGGTACTGTGAGAATGGACTACCGCTCGACATAATCTCCGACCGAGATAAACTTTTTGTGTCTGCATTCTGGAAGGCTTTGCATAAGCTGACGGGTGTAAAACTCAAAATGTCGACCGCTTTCCACCCCGAAACCGACAGGTCTAGTGAACGCACAAATAAAATTGTCAAACAATCCCTCCGCTATCACATAGCTCGCAACCAAAAGGGCTGGGTTCGAGCCCTGCCCAGCGTCCATTTCGATATAATGAACACCCTAAACACCTCCACGGGCTTCTCAGGCTTTCAACTACGCATGGGCCGCTCACCGCGCATCGTTCCCCCCCTCGTGGTCCCTCCTTCAAGGGAAGCGCCCTCCAAGGAAAAGCTAGCTGCGGACATTATCCGACAGCTATCAGTCGATGTCGCGGAAGCACAAGACAATCTTCTCACCGCAAAGCTCTCCCAAGCCAAACAGGCAAACAAAAACCAGAGCCTGATCACGATATTAAGGTTGGCGACCGGTAAAACTTTCCACAAAAAATCGCTGGACACATTATAAGCAAAAGAAGGACGGACACGCAGCGAAGTTCATGCCAAGACTGGATGGCCTGTACAGAATTCTGGAAAAGCAGGCTGAGTTTTCAACTTATACGCTGGATCTCTGCGACCAGCCTCTTGTCTACCCCGTGTTCCACGCGTCTGAACTTGAACTGTTTATAGAAAACGACGATGTGAAATTTCCCTCTCGTGCGAACATCGAACCGCCACCGGTTATGATCAACGGCCACGAAGAATTCCTCGTCGACGAACGCAAGTGTGGCCGAGGCCGACAATACCTTGTACACTTTGTCGGAGGCGGCTCAGGTCCGGACGGAAACCGCTGGCTCCCAGGCTGACTTCTCGCCGACAACGAAGCTCTCGACCAATGGGTCGCGCACGAGATGGACTGAGCCTTTCAATTCTGCCAGCGGTCGGTGAAATTCCCCATAGTGGGCCAGTGTAAAAGCTGCGTATAGATCCGGGCACACATTTCTCCACACTTCCTTTTATTTTTGTTGAGGTATACTCTCTTTCGGAGACGGGGAGGGTGTAAACCTGCTATGCTACCTTACTGACAGATTGAACACATGTGACTTACTTTTCCTTTCCTCTTACCACGACACACTGTATTTTGCTAGCTTCTGAAATCCCCACGCAACATTCTTGTTTATTCTTGTCCCCTCCTTAGTGTTTCTCTCTTGGTCCTCTTTCCTGGGATTCAAGGTGAGTTTCCAAAAGAGCTTATATCTGTCTTGTTGTGTCCCACTGATTGTTACAGTTCTGCCAAGTCTTCTGCCTGCCCGCTGCTTCCCAGTGATCACGAGCAGCACTGCATCTGGAAACATGTTTTGGTGTGATAGAACCTGGCCGGCATGATAGATCACCGGCCCACACAGTAGCACCTGATAGGATGCCGGGGTTCTCTGTAGAGCTCGGTAGAGCTTGACTTCCATGGTAGCATTCCACATTCTCTCGAGACCTTTGCGCTCTATCATCGTCCAGGTAGCCTGTTCGCTCAACATGTGCTCCGCTTCCATGCTGACACAGTGTTCGGATTTCGCCAAAATTTCCAAAAAGTCACCAACTCCCATCAATCAATCTTCCTTCCCACTTCCACCATCTCCCTGAGCTTGCCCTCAGCTGCAGGCCCTTGCTCTACATACACTACTGTTCTGCTGCGATTTTTTCTGGATCTCTGGGCTCTCCAATACAGCAAGTGATAGCTTGTCCACTCTCAAGACTGAAAACTCATGGTCCTCTCAATATCAAGATGTACCATTACCTGTGTCAAGACTCAAGAGCTTCTGTTAAGCTGGCAATCCTGCATTTCTCCTTGTTCAGCTCTCTTCTCGTCCACCTGTGTTCAACCCACGGCTTTCTACCGATGACATTGCACTGTTCACAATGATGACTCGGACACCGCCTGTAGCTATCAACCTGATTCTATTTTAGGTGCCAGTGCGGAGTCGATTGAAAGCACCGAGTTGAGGCATGAAATGCCACTGGATCATGATGCAAGAAGTGAGGTTTTCTACACGTCTAGCTCTCACTCCGTTCACTTATCCCTCCCGCAGTCACTCATCGTGAGAATTTCCATCCCATTATCAGGCAAGGACTCAAGAATGTTACCTATATATCTACACCAGTGTTTTTCTCTAAGTAGTATCATCATTATCATTCCAATTCTCCCCCATGGCGTGCATCCGAGGAACAGCAATATCAGATTCAGTAAAAGCATGCGCATAAGACTGATTGGCAGCTGAGCTCTTGTCAAGAACTGGACATCCTCGGGACCGATCGGACGTCCGAAGGTTCCTGCTAACCGGACGCAAGTGGAAAGCAAGAACATGTGAAGATTTCGGAGTCGAGTCGGACCTCCGAGGTTCCTACCAACAAGCAAGTGCGAGTGAGTGAGGTGGATTAGAACTTCACAAAATAAAACTTCATGAATGAACGATAAGTCCCATCCGGTCGGAACCGACTCGGAATCCCGAGAGGTTTAGAGCGGGCTTGGCTTCAGCTCGTGCGCTGCGCCTTTCTCTACGCCCAAGGCCCGATTTCAGAAGGATAAGACAGAGAGGATGAGGGACGAAGATAGAGCACAATCTTAGTCGATATTCAGGCTGACTAGAAGCGAGAGTACATCGAGCTATTTAAATGATATCGAAGTGTGATTAATCATCGGAGGCCGATAGGCTCCGTGATGGGAGTGAGTATGTAGGAGTCAATGTAAGTCAATGCTGTGTCGGCGGACGTCGGAAGGCCGAGGACGCCGACGAAGAAAGTCATAGTGAATCATAGGGAGTCTTGAGCATATGGTGAATGAAGTAGCCAATAAGAATGGGGACATTACGATTCGGTGATTCTCGGAGGCCGAGGGAGTCCGATGTCACGGTACGTGACAGTCAGACACAGTACGAACCAATAGGAGCATAAGTATTGTGAAGAGAAACAAGATAAATCCGGAGGCCGATGGAATTCCGGGTTTGAATGAAGCAAATAGAATAAATGGGAGGGATGAAGTAAAATGAAGGCAAAGTGCTGAATGCCAAGGGAAATAATACATCGGATGTCCGATGGAATTCCGAGGGAAATAGTGAATCGGAAATAGTGAATCGGAGTCCGATGGAGCTCCGAGGTCACGGTACGTGACAGTATCCCCCCTTTAGCGCCGAACCCTAGAGGCGCAAAACGGCTCAGCACAAAAGTGGATTGTGGTAAACAATGTGCGAGCTGAAATGGAGGCCTTTTGACATGCCCGGGGGAAGAATGAAGGGAAAGCCGACAAAAGGAGATGGAAGAGGGAAAACAGGACCAGTCGGGGGCCGAGATTGGTGAATAACCCATCAGAGATGATGATTTCGCAGCTGGAGTACTCTGCTAAGTGTTGACTGGAGCTCGGGGGTCCGAATCGAAATTGAGCAGTGCTTCAAAATAAAACACTGGGGGGTATTATCCAAATGGATCAGAAGATAACCACGGAGACCGTCCATCAAGGATCGGGGTTTGGAAATCGCCATGGGTGCACTGCATGTTACATTCTCTGCATACCACCCTGAGTGGATATAGCTAAGTGCTGCAGGTCAAAGGTTGACACTGATGCATATGGTCAAGTCAGATGTCCAGCAGAGCGCAGCTGTCGGAGGCCGACGGAATCCGGAGAGGGTATCGTCGGAGTTGACAATCGTACCACATGTAAGAAAGCTCGCTGAGAAGAGCTTTGTAAAGTCTCCAAAGAAATACAGAGGGAAGAAGTTGGACGCCAGCGGAATCGTGATAGTGGGGAAAGGTCCGGACTATGTTGATAATTCAAGAGATGACCGGAACTCCGAGAGGATCCGGGTGAAGAAATTTCCGAGTGGAAACCGAAATCGACAAATGCCGATGGGAGTCCGAAATGGAAACCGACGGGTGGCCGAAGAATTCTTTTAAGAGGATCCGAAACCTCCTCAAAGAAAGTGATGCCTAGAAAAGGCGCGAAGTCGGAGACCGAAGGGATGTAACCTGAATATGGAGCGACGACGGAGGTGTCCGAAAGGACCAGAGGTATCCCCGGAAGGATCAGAAGTGTCTCGAATGAGACAAGAAACCAAGCGATGACATTCAGAAATTCGGCAAACAACGGCACGGAGTCCGAAGGAGGCCGAGGCGGAAATTGGACATTGCTGCCCAAGTGTGTGCACACCCGAAACACCAAGCAGAGTGGAGCGGAAAAGGTTTGTCCTCCTAACCTTCAATCAACGGATCGGTAGCGGTGGGGACAAGGTATCCAGGGACCAGGACCGACGGGAATCAGACAGAATAATGTTTAATCCAATTAAGGACCAATGTCTCGGAGAATGCAGGAGCTCCGAATCCATAAAGGTGTACGGAGGTCCGACGGCAGGCCGAGATGGGATGGCGCATAATGTGGAACATCGCGAGGTGAAGCTCGGAGCAAACAGAGTTTACAATCCGAAATGCCGGCAAAATGAATTGCTAGCCAGAGGGTATGCCGGAGGTTGGCAGGTCATGAAGATCGTGAATGGGATGGAAGTCCGGAGGAATTCCGTAGAGGTAGAGGTGTCGTGAGGGTCATAACCTCGGGCTTCCAGAGTGGAATACCGAGACTCCAGAGTCCAGCCAAAGCCGAAGTTGGAACGAAATCGTAAGGTGGAGGATAAGGGAGGGCTGAGTTGGAAATGACGCTAGGGATCTAATGAATTGTTCTCGGAGTGAGATCGGGATCCGAGGACTACAGCCTATCCTCCACAGAGGTGTTGGCTGCCTCAGAGCAGGTGGCCAAGTTGCGAAGCTGGGACCGAAGGGAAATGTCGGACATGAGGGGCGCAGGGAAATGGGAGCCTGAATATACTGTCAAGAACTGGACATCCTCGGGACCGATCGGACGTCCGAAGGTTCCTGCTAACCGGACGCAAGTGGAAAGCAAGAACATGTGAAGATTTCGGAGTCGAGTCGGACCTCCGAGGTTCCTACCAACAAGCAAGTGCGAGTGAGTGAGGTGGATTAGAACTTCACAAAATAAAACTTCATGAATGAACGATAAGTCCCATCCGGTCGGAACCGACTCGGAATCCCGAGAGGTTTAGAGCGGGCTTGGCTTCAGCTCGTGCGCTGCGCCTTTCTCTACGCCCAAGGCCCGATTTCAGAAGGATAAGACAGAGAGGATGAGGGACGAAGATAGAGCACAATCTTAGTCGATATTCAGGCTGACTAGAAGCGAGAGTACATCGAGCTATTTAAATGATATCGAAGTGTGATTAATCATCGGAGGCCGATAGGCTCCGTGATGGGAGTGAGTATGTAGGAGTCAATGTAAGTCAATGCTGTGTCGGCGGACGTCGGAAGGCCGAGGACGCCGACGAAGAAAGTCATAGTGAATCATAGGGAGTCTTGAGCATATGGTGAATGAAGTAGCCAATAAGAATGGGGACATTACGATTCGGTGATTCTCGGAGGCCGAGGGAGTCCGATGTCACGGTACGTGACAGTCAGACACAGTACGAACCAATAGGAGCATAAGTATTGTGAAGAGAAACAAGATAAATCCGGAGGCCGATGGAATTCCGGGTTTGAATGAAGCAAATAGAATAAATGGGAGGGATGAAGTAAAATGAAGGCAAAGTGCTGAATGCCAAGGGAAATAATACATCGGATGTCCGATGGAATTCCGAGGGAAATAGTGAATCGGAAATAGTGAATCGGAGTCCGATGGAGCTCCGAGGTCACGGTACGTGACAGCTCTCTATGATAGATGCACGTGCTCTATGTGGCTCTACCACGCTCTATGGCTCTATGGCTCTACGGCTTCTACCATTCTATCAGTATCTATCATAGAGGGTACATAGCTATGGCTCTATGGCCTCTATCTAGTGCTATGTAGTTCAGTGGGTGTTTCCAGATATGGCAGCCGAAAATGCGAACCAATGTGTTGTAGAGTGTCCATGAATACTAATTGTGGCCTCGTAAACTGTCTGGAGCTCGAAATGGGGGGAACCAAATTGAATCTGGGACTTCGCACAGTCAGGTGTGCTCATGCACCGGGATTTCTGGACTGTTACAGTCTGGTTATGTCTTAGAGTTCTCTTTATTCGCTTCACCCACCTCCCCAATGCAGTAACTCCATCGTTGACTCGGACCGCACGTTCTGGGTGTGTGCCACAGCTACTTCCTGAAATGATGTTCAGATGTCTTGCAGCCACATCTGGGCCTCAGTCTAACAGGACCCCATGGACAGTCCTCAATATTCCCATTTGATCTTGCGTGTCCCCAGCAGAAAAACCACGCACTGACCTTGCTTGCCCTTAGAGTTCGCACTGGGTGTTTTTTTTGCTTCAAGTACACGTTCACTCTATCTTTGCCACATGGCATTATTTAATCATCTAATCCACTTTTTTTTGCACACTTCAGTTGTGCTTCAGTGTTGACTGTGGCCCATGTGCACTTTGCACCACATTCTTACGGATATAGAATAGCTTGGAGTCTGTACAGTAGCTAGCATTCAATTAGATTTGAGAGTCACTTAAAACATCAATTGAAGACTTGGAGCTTGTAAGGACATAGCATTGAAGTTTTATGAATCCTTGCGATTCTTTCCTTTTCCTATTTCTTTTTCGCATTTTTTCCCCTTTTGGACACCCAGTACAATGGTCGGACAACCAACCTACTGATCACTTGTCGGCGAGAACCAAGTGAGAACAAACACCAACATGCTGTACTGCAAACCCTAACACACAGTACCAAGTTAATTTTCTCAGCAGCAGTGCTGATCGCCCCTTGTGGCCCCCCTCATCTGTCTCGGTAACCCAGACGTTCGGTGTGATCTGGTGGAGTTTGAATAAATGATAAGAAAAAGATGGACCCAGATCACACCAGGGCTCGGTAACAGTGTTTGTGGGCAGTTAGTAATAATTAATAAATAACTAAAAAAGGAAAGAGAGAAAGAAGGAAAAAGAGGGGAAGGATAGAAGATTTGCAGTTCTACAACCACATATTTCATGTAGCTTTTTGGCCTTTACTACTGGGAATGTACAGGATTTTTCTCCTGCTGCATGGAGCATATTTCAAGTGAGTACTGATCCTGGTGGCACGGGTTCAATGTTCAACTTGATTATGCCCCAATATTCCCAACCATCACCCCTCCTATTTAACTGTGTTTCACAGAATCCGCCAGGGTTAGATAAATCACATGATGCAGAAAGTTTCTGCTGCTCTACATACAGTTAATCAATTGCAGGTGAACTGAAGCCTCTGCCTCCCTGGGGCTAAAAAGCACTGGATGCATTCAATGTGTCTTCCATAATATACCGTTCAACTGGGATTCTTGGTTCTTTTCTTTTCCAGCCAATTGTGCACCACATTTGTTCAATCAAGGTTGTGTGGCACTGTGCAGACTGTGGGTTATAACTTGAGGGTGCAAAAGGGTAGATAATATAGAACTCAAGGACTGGACAAGGGTTCTGCAATTTATCTATTGTCCAGTTCGCTGGAGGGATGTATGCATTGACTTGCCCCATCCCCAGTGATGCCGGAGCCCAAATGAAGCACAGAACCAACTCCTTATGAAAATTCTTGCCCTCAATCCTGTGGATAGCATTCTCTACCATTCCCAACCTGTTTCCTGTCATTTTCTGGCCGCTTCACTCTCTGTTAATTCAAGGAAAGCAATTTATCCTCTTTGTGCATCACTGACCAATCAAAAATAGGGAAATCCAGAGGTTTTGACACAAGAAGACAAGTGCCCATGAGATCATTGTGCACTTTATATCTTTCCAGCAGATGCAGTATTCATTCCAAACAAAAATATATTGACCCCGCAGCACATCACTCTGTCATGTGAATTATTACCAGATCTGGTTAGTATTCCAACCCCATCTGGTTAGTCCCAAATAGGATTAACCAGATCTGGTTAGTCTTTTTAAGGAAATTTGATGCCCACAAACACCATTACTGAGCCCACATCAGAATGTCTGGGGCATTCTAATTTGGTATACAAACACCCCCCATCAAGTCACACCTTCCTCCTCCCACCAAAATTCTGGCCTGAAGACTATTACTGTACATTCATGTACATCATATGCTGGGTCTGCCAGCTTTTCCTGATTTTTTCCCTTGCTTTTTGACTCAGCTGGTACAGTCAGGTAGGACCATCAAATCTGACTTGATCTTGGACGCAACTTTAAGAGAATTTATACAAAAACTGAGCCACCCAAAATCATCTTTTAGGTCCAGTATATATGCATACCAAATTTGAGGGTAATCGGATATGAACTTGCCAAGATCAAGGCTTATGTCTGGATTTGTGTTATCAATCAGTTCATGGCTTAATGGGATGCACAGCCACCACTCACTCAATCCACTGTGTTTCTCTGCAACTTATTTTTTTCCTGGTAATATCATGGAATCACTCCCTGGAGTACTCCTAGCAAAATTGGTTAAGCCAGGTCCCTGCAAGTGGGTCAAATGAGGTCAGAAAGCCGCCATTGTCACATATGTCACACAGCCAAATTGGTGTGAATTCTGCCTAGCAGACAAGTTATGTCCACCTCAGCATAGTTAAAGGCAATCCAAGTAGACCAAATATAATTAATACTGTGTGCTCATGATTTGCATTTTTCTGATGATTTTAGGATCCATTTTGAGTGAGTTATCCAGTTATAAAATTTGGGTTTCAGGAGTTTTAGAAACTGATGTCTTCCGGCACCAAGGTACAAAAGCCCCCTTGCCCTGAAATTTTACTCAAACAAGTATAACATGTTCAGAAACATGCCTTTAAAATTTGAACATCAGACAGTAAGTATTCATGGCACAATAGTGATTCATCCCATTAAGGTGTACTTGACTGTAGCATTTGGGAAATGACATGGTTTGGTGCAACTTAATGTTTTATTGACCTCCATACAGCCAGAAAAAATTGCTCCAATACTAAGATGCATTGTATATCTGAAATGGAGTACTTTAGGGAAGGGTTTAAGAGTGCTGGTAAATACAAGAGAAGATGTTGACCCTAGGGCTCTGCGCCGTCCATCAGACGGGGACGGCCGTCACAAAAACGGCCGTCAGACACAATTTTGAAAGCTCTGACGGCCGGGTCCCGGCCGTCAGACCCGTTGACGGCCGTCGACGGGTTCAAAGCTGGACATCGCATATTGATCCTGTAACCAGACGACTTGAGTGGTTCTTGTGTATTAGTTTACATCGATAACCATTATTATGTACATCCTGGTGCTTCAGCTCATGCACAGGCCGTCCATTTGCGTGTTTCATAAGAATGTTGAAGATCAATCTCATTCGGGGAATGCCGAACGAATTGATGTACGTCCTCGAAGGAAGAGACCTCAAGGAAAGACAAGGTCATGGATGTCGGATTAT
Organism: Mycena sp. CBHHK59/15; assembly: GCA_029204085.1. Taxonomy (NCBI): domain Eukaryota; kingdom Fungi; phylum Basidiomycota; class Agaricomycetes; order Agaricales; family Mycenaceae; genus Mycena; species Mycena sp. CBHHK59/15. Next base: position 191,750 of record JARGXW010000120.1, read on the forward strand.
ATGGGGAAGTATACCAGGTGTATATGAGACCCAAATACTTGCGATTTCCTTGACATTTGAGTGGAAATTGCATGATCTTTAATGAGGACCCGTCAACCCGTCGACGGGTTACCCGTTGCCGTCCGTCAGCGCGTCGCTTCCAGACCTCTGACAGACGGGTCCCGTCCGGCCCGTCCCGGCCGTCAGACCCGTCACCCTGACGGACGGCGTAGAGCCCTAGTTGACCCAAGTGTGACATGGGTGTGTGGTTGATTGTATACCGGTTTATGATTGGATCAACCGGGTGTTATCTGCCAGTGGTTGTACGTTTATCTGCCACATTGACCAATAACATCCCTCTGCAATGCTCTTAGTTCACGAAATTAGTGCAGGATGGATAATAAAGGATATAGAATACACTTGTGTCTCTGGAATCCCAAGCCACAAGCTTCATCCTTTGATTTCTGGCAGATGGCAGATAACTGCATGACTGGCAGATGATTGAGTCACATCACAACTATCTGCCATCCACCAATATGCATGTTGTGCTGCTCACATTGTGATGGGGACTGCGGTCCTACTGGATGCAAGGTAGTATTTACAAGTAAAGTAGTGTTTGTCCTCTAGAGGGAATGAATTTTACAGCCTTAAGTTGAGATGGAGGGCTTAGGTTTTGTGCTGTTTAAAAATCTCCTGTGTCTGTTTGAATGAAAGTTAGTTGGTTAATGTGATACTTATGATCCATCTGATGGGGGTCCGGAGTTCCCAATAATATTGCTTTGCACTACTGGTACATGGCGGAATTGTCTCCACTCGTGTAGGAAGCACTAGGTCGCCCTTTTAAGACCTGTGCCCTGTGAACAGCAGAGATCTGTACGACAATGTTAGTACAGTGTCTCTCACACAGTTCGTAGTAAGAACCAGTGAGTAAATTAATTAATATGTACCTGTATGACAACGTTAGTACAGTGTCTGGTAACAGAATAAGTAACTGTTGAATGTATAGGTAGTAGATAATAAATACCTCTCACACAGTTCATAGTAAGAACCAGTGAGAGAAAAGAAAACGATCGGAAAAGAAATCAGTGATGGCACAGACATGTGCCCAGGATGCATAGCTCGATGCTCAGATGTTAACACTCCTCAGCGTGCTAAACACGTCCAGTCAACCCACAATGCCCAGCATTGTTCTGAACTTTTTGAATAGTTGTTCCACTAGGGATTTGGTGAAGATATCCGACATATTTTCAGAGGTGTGGACATATTTAAATAGCAGTTCCCCAGATTCCACATGTTCCCGTGAAAAATGGTATTGCACGTTGATATGCTTCACCTGAGAGTGTAAAGAAGGGTCAGCAGTAAGGATCAAAGCTCCTTGGTTGTCACAATGAATAACTGTAGCAGGCACTTGTTTGTATCCAGTGGCGTGTAAAAGCATATGTAGCCATATTGCTTCCTTCGCCGCATGGCAGCAAGCCATATATTCAGCTTCTGTACTGGATGCGGCGACAGTCAATTGTCGCTTAGAGCTCCAAGATATCGTGCCTCCACCAAGAGACATGCAGTAGCCAGATGTAGATTTGTGTTTGTCGAGGTCACCTGAGGGTGCATAGTTTGAGTCTGTGCAACCGACGAGTTGTATGGGGAGTTGTCTGCCAAGTACTAGTGCGAAAGATTTCATACCAATGAGATAGCAGAGTATTTGTTTTGCGGCTAGCCAGTGAAGTTCCCCAGGATTTTGCCAGAATGTTGGCGCAGATGGTCATGCAGCTGGCATACCAGCACTTGATCGGCGGCGGCAGGGAAACACACAAGGGGGGCATGTACGAGACTGCATCAATGCGACAGTTCTACAAGGGGCTGACAGTGGCGATCCGCGTCGTGTCGGCTGAGTCGGATAGGTGGGCAGCGAACATGGACGAGGGCATCGGGCATGAAGAGCGGAAGCAGTTGTTTGATGTGGCAGTCAAGAAGCATGGGGGCACTGGCAAGGACCATGGGGATAGAGCAGAGCATGGCATCTGTTCACTGGGTCTTTTACGTGTTTAACATTTGCAATCTAACAGATCGCACAGGGAGGGCGAGGAGACTCCCACGCTGCTGAGCACTTTCACTGTGTTTTTGAAATACTTTCCTGTGTACAGATGGGGAGAGGTGTGTTAATTCCTAAGATTTTGCTCCCTTTTTTGATGAGAGCCAGGTTGTCCTGGACAGGTTTGGTGTCACCCACATGACGGGCCACGAAGGCATGTCTCTCTCTCAGTCTCAATGTAAAACTTTTTGTGACCTTGCCTCAGATCGTCTGCAGTACACCATCATGTCAAAGAAGAGATGCCAAACATGGAGTTCTGCCAGGAGATTGCATGCCTGGCAGACAATCTGTGCAATTTGCATTCGGACTTGTTCAACAGAGGTGCATCATACCGACAAAGTAATGTAACTAGCATACAATGTCCATATGATTTCACTGATGATACTTTCCCCCCTCCCGGCTCAACCAAGGTCTCTGCCGACATAGTCAGCACTTCCTAGTGAGGGACAGATGGTAAAATAGAAGACACACCTCAGCAATGGACAATGTGATGCACAAGACAGAAGGAACTCACCATTTAGAGGCTCCGTGCTGCAAGGAGTTCCACACAGCAAAGCCAATGCATGAGGTATGCTTGAAGTGTTTCCTTGACATCCACTTACCAAAGGCAGACCCTCATAGGCACCCCGCGCCTGAAATACACGTTGTCCAAAATGTAGAGAAAAAGACATCAGTATACTATATAATGACAAGGACATTTCCAAAGCATACCTACTTGGTATGCACAGAGTACTAGAGATCCAGTAGACAACATGAAGGCACTTGTACAGCGGTTTTTGTGGTCCACGACACGAACAACAGATCCAGAAGCATTTGAGAGAATCTCAGGAGTGCAGGTGTCCATCTGTTTCTTATCATTTATTCAAACTCCGCCGGATCACACCGAACGTCTGGGTTACCCCCTCATGTCCTCCTCCGCCAACCAGCCGAACACGACCCTCTACATCAACAACCTCAACGACAAGGTCAACAAGAACGAGCTCAGGTCCCAGCTCTTCGCCCTCTTCACCACCTATGGCAAGTTGATCGACGTCATCGCCTCCAAAAGCCACCGCATGCGCGGCCAGGCCTTCCTCGTCTTCTCCGACCTCGCGGGCGCGACCACCGCCATGCGCGCATGCGAGGGCATGGTCTTCTACGACAAGCCGCTCGTGCGTCGCCGCCCGTTACAATAGCCTCCAACTAATTCCCTGCAGCACATCGACTACGCGAAAACCAAGTCGTACGCGACCTCGCGCAAGGAGGACCCATCCTTCGTCCCGCCGACGTCCGCCAACGCGAGCGCGCTCATTATGCAGAACGGACGCGCGGAGAAGAAGCGTCAGCGCGAGGAAGAGGCCGCCGAGGGCGAGCGCAAGGCGAAGCGCGACAAGGTGGACGACGACGACGAAGAGATGGAGATCGAGGACGACGAGGACCGCCCGCCGAATGGTACGTCCCGCACCGCCCTGCCCCTTCACCTCTTCATGTTGTGTTCTTCACAAGGGGAGCCGGTGCCCGTCGCACACCCGACAGCGCGTCTGTTATGTACCAACCTGCCGCAGGAGGTCTCCGACGGCGTCCTGTCCGTTCTGTTCCAACAGTAAGTCGTACCCGCGTCCCTTTGGCCGATAATGTTCATCCCGTTTCGCAGATATCACGGCTTCAAATCCACGAATGTTACACCCACAGACATACCACACGGTGCGTCCAGACGCATTGTCGCATGTCACAATGCTAACCCACTTTTCAGTAAAAAAGGCGCAGGTATTATTCGACAGTCCGCAGCTGGCATCCGTTGCGAAGGAAGCCTTACACGGCTTCACATTAAAAAAGGACTGGATCATGTCAGTGGTGTATATTTAATTCTTGGTCTGCCCTTAGGCGGTTGTGTCTCATTCCTCTTGTCGCCGACGGGACCGTGGATCTCACGCTGCAAGGCGTCCTGGGTGAGCCACGCTCTCTGCGTTTTTTTTAAATCGCAGGCTCAGTCCCAACGTGTAAAGTAGAAATGTGCGTGTTTAACAATAACAATGGTGTTACATTTTCTGGACGTGCGTAAATCCTTATTTGAGTGCTTTGAGGATGGCCTCGGCGAGCGGCGCCGCGGAGGCGGGGTTCTGGCCCGTGTAGAGATTCCCGTCGACGACGACGTTGGCCTAGTACCGCGTCAGTGGCTTAAAAGGTCATCTGCAGATCGGACATACACCCCATGGCTCGGTGGCCTTCGAATACTTGCCGCCAAGGGAGACAATTTTGTCCTCCAGCAGGAACGGGACGTCCTATGCAGATTCAGTCGCGCGATCCCGAGCCAGCTGTAACTTACCTTGACTGTGTCGAAGGTCTCCTCTTCCGTGTTGGAAAAGCCGGTGAACGCCCTCCCTGCGAAGATCGATTTGCCGTCGGCGTCGGTAGCCCCGACAAGCGCACTGGAAGATCGAATATGAGCAAGGTCACATTGCAGACGCGTCGCGCACTGACGCGGGGCCGTGGCAAACTCCACTGGTGATCTTGCCGGCCTGGAAGAACTGCCGAGCCAGTCAGTACGTAACGGACCCGCAGCGAGAGCGACGTGCCTCGGACGCGAGCTTGATGTTCACTGGGTCCTCGGGCAGATCGATGACGGGTCCGTGCCCCCCGACGTAGAGGATCGCGTCGTAGTCCTTGGCACTGACGTCAGCGAGCTTCTTGGCGCTCGCGAGCTTGGCCTTGACGGTCTCGTCCGCGAGGAACTTGACCGAGTCGGCGTCGGCTTCGAAGGCCTGCGTGGGCTGAGCGTAGTCGAAACGGCAGGCAGAGGATTGATCGATACCTTGACGCTACTGGGGTCGAGCGGCGGGTTGGGGCCTGTCAGACTGGCGAAATCGATGGTTGCATGGGTCGCCAGGACGTAGTAGGGGTGGGCGGCCTCGGGCAGGTACCATCCCTGTGAGAGTATGATAAGCAATAGCGAATTTTTGCGAGGTACATACGGTGGGGTTGCCGGTGAGGGTCTTGTCGATGGAGGTGAGGACGAAGAGGACTGCAGGCATGGTGGGCGATTTACTAGTCGTTACTCACAGTGTGTGGGAGCTTTAAGACGATGACGTTTGGCAAGGGCCGGTCATGTGATCGCTTCCTTCTTGGGACCATGTCGTCGTTCTTTGGCCTGTACGTCGCCGCGTCTGTGGCCCCGCGCTGCCCCGCTAATCTCCCGCAGCGGCAAGACCCGCACCTTTAAGCCCCGCAAGGATGTCCCCGAGGGTACAAAGCAATACCAGCTCCGCAAGTACGCAGAGGCAACCCTCGTGAGCGCCCTCCACCTCCTGAGGCCTTGACGCGACATTCCGCAGGGTTCTGGCAACCTCCGCCTCGCCGTTCAGCTCCCGGAGGGGGAGGACCAGAACGAGTGGCTCGCTGTGCACGGTTAGTCGCGCATCGCGCCCCTGCCCCGACTCACCCCTCACCAGCGGTCGACTTCTTCAACCACCTGAACATGCTGTACGGCACGATCACCGAGTTCTGCACGCGCGACGAGGTTTGTCTCGATGTTACGCCGGATCTCCCTCGCTGACCCGTCCTCAGTGTCCGATGATGTCCGCTGGTCCACGGTGGGTCCTGCGTCCGTGTCCCGCACCCGGTGCCTGACTGCCCCAGGTACGAGTACCTCTGGGAGGACGGCGTCAAGTACAAGCGGCCGACGAAGCTCGCCGCGCCGGACTACGTCGACGCGCTCATGAATTGGGCTCAGGGGCTACTTGACGACGAGGCTGTGTTCCCAAACAAGATCGGTGCGCCCGCCCCATCGTGGATTCTAGTTCTTACCGTCGCCCACAGGTGTGCCGTTCCCGCGTAACTTCAGGGACACCGTGCGCACGATCGTGCGTCGCCTGTTCCGGGTGTACGCGCATATATACAGCAACCACTTTGACCACATATGCGCGCTGGGCATCGAAGGTACTGCGGCTATCATGCGCTATGCGGCGGCGGCTAATGCGATGCTTCCAGCACATCTCAACACCAGTTACAGACACTTTTTCCTCTTCATTAACGAGGCAGGTCTTTTGTCTCCACTTGATCCAGTCCGCTAACGCACAGCAGTTTGACCTGGTCGACAAGAAAGAGCTCGCGCCGCTAGACGAACTGAACGACGCCATCCTCGCGGAGGACAAGGCGAGGTGACCCCGACGCTGGCATTTTTGTAAAATTTGTACTCCCCATAATGTTTATATTCGCGTGACGATGTTACTGCGTCAGAGCACCGATTTGTATTCCGTACGGAGTGTCTTGGGGTTCGTGTATGGTAAGACAACAAGATTGCTACAAGAAGCCGCGCGAGCGTGTGTGGGTGCGACGGCGGTTATGGGGATGGTATGTATTGTACAACAAATATGGGCGATGTAGCGTATGGGCAAAGCAGAAGTGCGTATGTTGTTCAATGCAGGTTTAGCGGTACAGTATGGCGGGGATGCAGGATGCGAGATAAAATAGGCCGGGTAACGCAAACACGCGCTGCTTGTTTGGGCGAGGATGCGGATGCCGAGAGTAGTGTCATATTGTTCGCTGCAAGGGCATCAGTCTCGGCGGCCGATTAAGCAACTTTTATACGGACCTTGACAATTGACCATTGGACAATGAGGTTTTTGACGCGAGTATCGAGCGCATTTTTGCAAAGACCGCACGGTAGGTGCTCTGAAAGAGGTCGTAAAGCCGACTCGAGCGTACTTGTGGACAGGTCTGCGGTCATTATAAGCACATCATACCGCTGACACGCGCCAAACATACCTGGCCGTACGTCCCAAGCAAGGTACGCTGAAGCCAGCGCCCAGGCACGTGTGAGCCCTTTCTGGGACTGAAAGTCGCACGAGCTTGTAGGCGCGTGCGGATGAGGTGGTGGTAAAAGAACACGCTTCAGGGCTTCGGCGCGACCAAAGTGGAGGAAAAATAGCCTGTTTCGTGCGTTAGAAAATGACAAGTGAAATCGAAGCGATAGATACTTGCCGTTTGAGATAGACGGGCCCCATCCTCTCGACCACTTGGTCACTGAGACGTGAAAGAGGAAACGCAAGCAGGTGCGAGGACGTCGGCACGGCGAGATCATAAATATCGTAGTGGGCAGCCAAAGCGTAAAGTTCGAGCGGAAAGAGCGGAGCGTGGGACAAAAGGAGTGTGAAGAGCGGCGTTGAGGGCGTGATCTGTCACAGTGATAAGTAGGAGAAACGCCGCGGCGGATGCCAAACGTGTACCGCACCCGCAGCTTTGGATTTATGCCGTAGATTGGCATCGCGTCGACTGCCTTGACAAGCGTATCAAACGAAGGAGAGTAGTGGGCTGAGGACATATCGTAAATTGCGTGCAGGATGATGTTCAGGACAGGAGAGGATTCTGGGACGTTCAAGACGGGCTGGTCATCACCGTCCGCCGGCTGCACGGGGAGCATGGCGCGAAAGCGGTTCTCTGAGGCATCAAGAAGGAGGTCCGCGTGGACGTAGAAGAAGACAGAGTCCTTGGACAAGAGGGCGACGTCGGGGGGCTGGGAGTGGTGGCCCGCCCCGGGAAAAAAGGTGGTCGACACCGAGACGCTCTCCTCGGGGGAGTCTGCGACCGGGGAGCCGTCATGGGAGTGCTAGGAGGGTCAGATGAGGATACGAGGTGAGAGAGGCAGGCTCACGGGCGGGGTGGGGAGGGGGTGGGCGGGGTGGTCATATTTTTGCATCGGATACTCGAGGTCAAACTGCACGACAGAGTCCCAGTCGTAGCTATCCATGCGCGCGAAGATGACCGTCGCGGTCTAACCGTTCGTGCCGCCGCACAACACACACACACAATGATGTCATACTACCCTCGTCCCAATTAGTATTCCCAGCTACCTTAGTAGTACACCCTGGCTAGACCTACGCCTCCATCCGCCGCTTCTTCTTCTGCGCATGGATCTCCTCGCGCTCGCCAAACTTCGAATCGTGCAGCTCCTGCTCCTGGGTCAGCGTCGCCACACAGCATCCAGCAGTCTGCTCACCATGTTTGCAAGTCGCTTCGCCGTGGCCACAGCGTTCAGCTTCTCGAGCACCCGCCCTTCGGGCAGCGTCATCTCCTCCAGCCGCGTGTCTGTTGCGCACCGTCAGGAGCTGCGCACAAGTACACCGTCAAGCACACCGCTACTCACTGATTCGCCCCTCGATCTTCAACACCCGATCCTCGTCCCGCTCCGTCACGAAACTGATGGCGACACCGCCTCGCCCCGCGCGCGCCGTTCTCCCCACACGATGCGTGTACTCTTCTGGCTCGTTCGGGAGGTCCCAGTTGATCACTATCGCGACGTCTTCAATATCCAGCCCGCGTGCGCCTACGTCCGTGGAGATCAAAACGGGCACTACGAAGGACCGGAACAGCGACAGTGATGACAGTCGCTCGCGCTGCGTGAGGCGCGAGTGCAATGCGGTGCTCCGTATCGACAGCGTTTTGAGCAGGCTCGTCAGGAACGCCGCAGTCCGCGGACGAGCGCAGAATATGATTGTCGGCGGCGGCTGTTCTGGTTCCTCGTCTTCGTCGGTCGGCTTTTTCTGCTTCTTGGGTTTCGGCTTTCGTGACGATTTGGTCGTTTCAGGGGGGGCACGGCGCAGTTGGACCGTAGATTCCGGGGGGTTACACAGTAGGTAAAAGAGATACATCTCCCGCACGTGTGATGGCACCAGAATATAATACTGCTTCAAAGTCTCAACTGTCTCGACACTGTAGGCAATATGTTACTCTGCATCTAAACACGTCACAAAAGTCGTACCTTTGGGTCATTCTGTGCACAAAGGGTTTGTATTTCCCCGGTCGCGGTGGCGCTTCCGCAAGAGCTTCAATGGAAGGAGTAAGTGTGGCGGTAAAGAGACATGTTTGCCGGTCCTTGGGGAGCACACTAAACAGGTGTGACAGCTCCGGTGCGAATGTGGGACTGAGCAAACGATCTGCTTCATCCAGAACCTGGAAGAGAAGAACTATTGAGACGCGACCATCAAATACCGCAGCGTGTGAAATACCAGAAATTTCACTCGCGACAAGTCCCATTCCCCACCACTGCTTTTCAAATGGTCGACGATGCGACCTGGGGTCGCAACGATGACATGCGGTCGGTTTCCCAGCTCCAGTGCCTGTGCCATCATGTCCATGCCGCCAACGATCACGGCCGTACGTATATTCAGCGACGCTCCCAGTACAGTGAACTGTTCCGATATCTGGAACGCCAGTTCTCTGGGAAGATGTTACTCTAGAATATAACTCAGGACATGTAACCAACCTTGTCGGGGTGAGTATCAGCGCGTATATTCCATACGGGTCGACAGACAGCTTTTGGAGTATGGGGAGCGCGAATGCAATCGTCTTTCCAGAGCCTGTTTTGGCATTTCCTATGCAGTCCCTTCCTATCACCTACATTCAGAGAGAAGGTCCATAGGACAAGAGGAGATATATACCTTGCAGCAGCGGAGGTATACAAGCGGCCTGGACCTCCGTCGGAGTACGGATAGACATGGAGGTGAGAGCTAATTGAAGGGGCGCAGATATTCCCATCTCATAAAACGTGGCTGGTGCAGGTGCCCGGCGCGCAGACGGGGGCTTATTGACCGTCCGTGGTTTGATGGTTAACCTAGAACCCGACTGGTTACCGCCAAACTCTTGTCGGACAGAGCCATCCGCGCTTTCGTCATCTTCTTCGTCCGCGTCTTCCTGCAGACTTGCGCCTGCCTTCTCATTCTCCGACACAGTATCCGAGTCGATGCTTGCATCCGAGCCGTCCAAGTCACTGGCGTCGCTGGGATCCGCAGAAAGACGACGCGGAGAGAGCTTTAGACGCTTCTGGGGTCGCTCTTGCCGCCGCAGCAGTTCATCTGTGGTGAGGGATTTCCGTTTGCCCATTCTAAAAAATTATGGCGAACCGAAGACTGCAGAGCAACACTGGTCAATATGTCGGCCCTCCGGCCCGAGATCCAAACCTCGGACTCAGCCCATGTACAGGTTGGACGGACGCCCATCCATGGGCACCAAAGTCTCCTACGGTAACGGCCATTGGACGGCCGTGTTGTAAAACGTGCGAGTTGGAGCCCTTCCTCGAAGCCTATTCGTACTCGGCCCTCCCTCGGGCTTACGCTGAACTGCAGTTGAATTGCTAATCCCCGCTTGATGTCTTCTAAACTGGGCTGAGGAAATTATTGTTTGTCGTACTCGGATGACTACATAAAGCGTGTCGATAGTACCCTGCTACTCTCCAGCGAACATGTCGAAGACAATCACCTCCCACTCTCTGCAGCTTGTTACTTTCAGCACAAGCACACCATTCTCAGAGGTCATCGCGCGTGTGGATAAAGAAGTCGCAAAGCCCCCAGCTCCCAGAAAAACCCTGACCGCGGGAGTCACTTCGACGGAAGAACTCCAGGCGCGTGTGGACAGCGTCGTCGGCCCAAGCGGCTTCTTGTGAGCTGCCAAAATAAATGTTGCGGCGGTCACTGGTTCAATCTTAAACTTGTTCTCAGATACTTTAATGAATATAACCACGGCGAATGGCTCAAGCTGTACTCCATCACGCCCCGTGTTGTCGTCTATGTCATTGGGAACCCAATCACCGCGCAGACCATGTTGCAGTATGATCTCCGCGCTGCGTACAACATCCCGCCGCGCCTGCTGGTCCTAGAAAAGGCCGATGGGACGGGCACGGACGTTATATATCATCTGCCCTCGTCGGTCATAGCGTTGGGTGATAACCCTCAGTTGATGGCCGCCGCCGAGGCGTTGGACGCTAAATTGGAAGGCTTGGTGGCAAAAGTTACGGCGGGTTGAACATGATTGTATCGAAGGCTTAGAGTAATTTCGATGTGGTTTTTCGTTTAAACAAAACCGAAACAATGAATATAAGTATGGATACACGACAGACACTATTATTGATACAGTCTACTACGCGACATCGTACAAGCCCAAGAAACCGGTCATAATGTCATGATTTGAACGGCACACTCCCTATTGGTTGGGAGTCGCCTCTAGCTGATTGAACGACGAAGTATCGAGGGCCCAGTTGTCCAGCGCAAACGCCAGGTTGGGGTCACCAGAGAAATATGAGTCGTCGAGACCTGGTATAAAGAAAGGCGCGTCGGAGTACGGTGAGTTGAAGGCGCTCCCGTCGCTTGTGGCTCCCTGCTCGGCGCTCCTTAGACCCGATGCCGCCGTGGTGGACATGTTGGGGAAGGGATATGGGGTGTTCAGCGCGCTGAAGGGGAACGGCGCCCGGATGACGTCGGCGTGGTCTGTGGTTGAGTATGGGATGGCGTAAGGGTCGGGCGTAGGCGGCATCGAGATGTTGCGGAAATTCGCAGTAGTCGGCGTCTGAGGAAGGAAGTGAGCAAACGATACAGCAAACAAAGTAAAATGGACGTACGATGTTGAGATCCCGCACGAGAGTCGACAGACCCGTGTCAGATGCCGCTGAAGCAGGGCGATCTGGGCCATAACCCGGTTGAAAGCAGGAGGCGTCCTCCTCCAGTCTTCGCACAAAGCCAAGGGAAGTGGAAGGACGGCGGGGAGCGAAGTGGGGAAACGTTTGCTGAGGAAAGAAGGGAGGCAGCGCAGGTCCGTTTGAGGCTGGTTCCGGGGATGGCAAGGAAGGAGACGAAGCATGGGAAGGCGGCATCCCCCATTGGTAGGAACTCAGATCCGGCGCAGCATAAGCCAGAGGGGCAGCAAGCGGAGCATCCGTCGGCGTGGCCTGGGAGGAAACTTGGTGGTTCCCGTCGGCTGTTTTGGCTTGCGTCCTGGCTTTCCGCTGCCGAGGCGCACAGACCGCAGGCCCAGTAACATGCGTATACTTCTCCCTCAGCGAGCGAATCATATCCTCCCCCTTCTCCTCGCCAGCCCGAGTTTTGGCCTTCCCTTTGCCTCGGGGAGAAGGTTTGAAATGGTAATCGGGATGCTCTTGTTGGTGAAGCTGTGACCTCTCCGCTGCTTTCACCTGCCAAACCTGTTTCTCCTCGTCCGACAGCAGATTCCAGCACTGGCCCGCGACTCGGCTGAGATTCTGCTGGCGACGTTCGACGTGAGGGGGTATGATGCCGCGCTTCAGGAAATCAGAGCGATAGAGAATGAACGCGTTCGGTGGGCGAGGAACATGTTTTGACTTCGAAGTCGGAGGCGGCGTCGGTGGGCAAGGCGGTTGAGTGGGAAGGCGGTAGTACGGAGAGGATGTCGATGAAGTGTCTTCTTCGTGTCGCGAGGCGAGAAAATGCTCTCTTTGTCTCTCCGTTCCACGGACAGACCGAGCCAGACGAATAGAAGGCAAAGGAAGCGCCGGGGAGTTCGCAGGTGAGCTGTACTGCGACCAGTCACTGGGGGTGGTCCATCCAGAGTCAGACGACGGCGGCGTAGGAGCGAAACGGTAGTCGGAATGCAAAGATGCAGGTTGATCTTCCTGCTTGATGTGGGCTACGAGAATAATTATGAGAAACACGTGAATAGCGATACGCTCAAAACTCACCGTTAGAGTTCATCGTTGAAAGTTGTCGGAAGAATTGGGAACGATTGTTACCGAGAGTTTAAAGTGAGAAGGAAATTGTCATAGCCGATTTCTTGCGTATCCTTAAGTACATGTCTACCCTTGGGAAACGACGCCAAATGGCGCTTCGAGCCATCACCACGAGTCTCCCCGCACTAAGTCGGGATTGATTCAAGAGTGGAACGTGGCAATCGTAAGAAAGGGAGCGCCGTCCAACCAATTTGGAGGTCATGTGACGAGAACATAGCATGTGGAATTTGGCGATATTTTCTCGCTGAACACGAGGCGACTCGGCCAATCCCTCGACCACGACTCTGCCTCGTGTATTGCAACACGACTTCCAAATTACAAATGTCGTAAGAATCAAGAAAACTCACCAAATCGCGCGGTGATCCCAAGACAGCAACGTGACCGCGTTTCTAGACAAAGAGAATGTAAAGGAGCGTTGAACGTCAGTCTGAGAAATGAGAGAGGACTTTGGGGTCTCGGAGTGAAGACGAAAACCATGCTTACAGTTAAAATACCACAGATTGGCATAATTAAGAAATCGGGAGGATATTTAGAGACAAAGGAATCAGATGTTGTCTTTCGTTGGACTCTAGCTGATATGGATAATATATCCCATACGCAGGAAATTTCTAGTTGAATTCCGGCAGTCCGACTGTACACATCAGCGATCCGTTCTATCTGGACGTCGATGGCATAATTACGTCTCTCTGGTGCCTGGGACGCAACGACTCTATTTGAGGCAGGCGATGCAAATCACAACGGCTGTTTCAATGGAGGGAACACCCATGGCCCCAGTTCAAACCTATGCAGTTGAATTAAATGGGAGAGCAGAAGCCCTGGGGTCGACTGAGACGTTATCCTGTGTAATAAGCCGAAGGAAAGCCGTGGACAAGAGCCTTTAGCGGAACAAATTGCACGACGAGGGTCGAGGTAGAAGCCTTGCGCCGACGTGACGAGCCGATCGGTAATTTAATTTTCAGATTGTGAGTCAGGGTTGTAAGGCTTAGGCATCTCCAGTCCTACTCTGCGCGTCGTAGCTCTAACGATAAGTCAGGTTACAGATTACTGTATCCCTTGCTGGAACGTGCCTTAGTCTCTCTTCAGAAGTGAAGTTGCCCGTGGGGTTGTATCTCTCAAGCAATATCTGTGCATTTTTTTCAGCGGTCAGAGTGTATGAAGCTTCTTCCATCACCTTGTGTATCCTCTGAGACCGCATGAAAATTAAAGCATTCTCTATATCCTCGTATTGTCCAGATGCTCTCTGTTTTTCGATTATGGTCCGGAAATTAGAGATAAGCGGTTGCCTGAGCTTTCCTGGGGTAACGGCCTACTTCCCATGTAAGAGCGTCACCAGGAAAGTGGACGGATGGGCAGGGATGCTCATACCGAGCCTCTCAGTTCACGGAGAGTTGTCCTGTAATATGTGGCGGCTGGAGACGTGACCATTGCCTGAATTAGGGCTCAGGGACGAGATAGTGGCACGTAGCAAGCGACAGAAAGCAGCTACAGACAGCGTCCAAGTTGAAACCAAAAAAATGATGGTGACCAAGAGTGACTAATACAGTATTTATAATAAATACTGTAACACTTTCGCTTGAACTCAAACGTTACTCTGAGCTGAACTTGTGTTATTCATTGCCTTGAACGTTCCTCGACTCGACTTGGCTTATGGCTCAAAGCTACACACTTCGGTGGCGACCGCTTCCAGATGCAGTGTGACAATGGCTGGTCAAAGTGTTCAAAGTGGCGATTGTGTGAGCATTGACCTGAACAGGACCATGGTCAAAGCGCAGACCACTCGACTGTGCCTCTATAAAATGATAGGGCATCTCTGGTCCACCTGCTCCTCTACTTTCTATACCGACGACAACGTGCCACTCGTTCCCTCATAGTCATGCGTTATAAAGCTCCAGACACTTCTTTCACAGATACCTCCCACCCATCGCAGCAGGTTTGTCAATGAACCATCCGATGTGTCTTTAATTTTCAGTAGAACGTTACCGCCACGCAGAACGTTACCAAACCGCAGAAGGTTGCCAGAGCGAAGGTTGCCACCGTGCAAAATGTTGTCAGTACCTCGCGGACCAAGTTGTCGCCGCTTCGGAAAGCGCCAGAGAGAGACAAGAAGAAAGACGCGGCTCGGGAAGCCTTTGTGCGACATGAAATCAAGAAAAGGGTGAAAAGCAGGGTCGCCGGCTTGATACGGACGTGGGTCTACCTGGGCAACGTACGTTCCTCTCCGCTGGTCGAGCACCACTAACCTTGTCGTAGCTTCAACCTTTCATCACGGAGGAACACATCCGACATCACTTCTCTACTTGTGGCATTATCCTTGATGTCACCATCAGGAACAGTGGCTCGCCAGTCCATGGCGAAAATTACTACTACGCGAGTGTACTGTTCAACACTTTCGAGGCTGCAGATAGAGCTGTTCTTCTCAAAGACAAAATCATTTGCGGCCGTGAAATCCTTGTAAGTCGGTGTGGGCGACCGACTATAGTTTCTCAACGTTTATTTTTCCAGGTGACTATGCATCTCATAGAACTGCCGGAGGTCCAGATGTACCAGACTCTCCATCCAAATTACAAGCCCAAGGTTGCTCCAGCACCTAGCCAAAAACCTAAGACTAAACCTCTCGGGTATGTGTTTCAGCAACTAGTGTGACCGTTGGTGAACTCTATGTGATCCATCCAGATGTGCAAAAACCGAGGTGTGGCCGGTTTCGGCTCCAGCTCCAGCTCCATCTGCAGCTTCCGTCCAGTCGGGGAGGCCGGCGAAGAATGACCGAAATGTCGTCGGGGATGTATCGTTCTCAAAGACGCTAGTGTAGTCCTAGATACTTACGTTTGTGTAAAGAAATGTGACATGGATCAAATACTGTAGTCACATCGTCTCTAGCTTGACCTGCAGCGCTGGCTGCATGGACACTGCCTAGTTACTTTCTTATTCCAATTCAGAGAACCTCTCTTCGCCAGCTGCTGTATACCCACTCCTCCTCTCTTTCATCCCTTTCTAACCTCTTCCCCAATATTAGTGGGCGCTTTGATTGTTGCTCCTCCCGTCCCAGCTGCCATCATGGCACGGAGCGCTGTCGCTTTGAACCCTGCCTCTACACCGTTCTTTCCTGGTGGCATCCGCGCCAGTGAAGACGACCTAGGCAGCGGCTTCGGTCGTCGCGCATTCCAGGAACCGGATCGCAGCTCCATGTCTTCTGTCTCAATTTCTCCTTTGGAGCATCGTTCTG
Source organism: Mycena sp. CBHHK59/15 (assembly GCA_029204085.1). Taxonomy (NCBI): domain Eukaryota; kingdom Fungi; phylum Basidiomycota; class Agaricomycetes; order Agaricales; family Mycenaceae; genus Mycena; species Mycena sp. CBHHK59/15. Next base: position 207,551 of record JARGXW010000120.1, read on the forward strand.
TGAGAGGCTCACCCAGTCCCCCGCAGCATGACAGCGAGACCGAGCGTGTTGCTCCCCGGCAGCAGCCATCTGGTGAAGGCCCTCGCAGGTCCCCTCCATCACGCAGGGGCGATGTGAACAAGGCATATCCACTCGTCGAAACACGTCGCCCCAGGGAAGGAAGCATGTTGGGCGGATTGGATCCGTTGGCTGAAGGAGAAGACAGCTATGAAACCCCTGGTCCTTCAGATAATGGACCGCATCATCCAGGATCCTCCTTCTTGCCGCCACAGCAGGGCTACGAGCGCTCAACCCCTCCTGTGGCCGTGAATCACGCTGGATCGTCATACAATACCCTCGGTGGTCTCACATCTTCCTCTCCGGTCTCGTCGTTGGACTCAGGCAGCCACTTCGCTGCTAGTGTTGACCAATCTTCCCAAAGCTTGAGCTTTGAGGCACAGCTCAAAGCGTCGCCCTTGATTCACGACATTCTGGACCGTCTTGTTCGCTGCGAGTATTCTGTGCGTGAAATGCAGCGAGACACTGGTGACTTGCAACGCAAGGTCGGCGTCTTGGTGGAACGGTCTTTCGGCATGGGCACACAGCCGGAGTTCAAAGATCCATTTGCTCTGAATGGAAATGGGCAGAGTTTCTCTTCCCCTCCGCTGAATGGTCCACGACCTTCCATTGGTAATATCGCGCCAAACCAATCCAACCCGGCGGACGACATGGTTTCCGTCTCCCAGCGTCTAGACATGCTTACCGCGTCGGTGGGTCAGTTGACGGCGGCGTCCCACCAAATACACGCTTCCATCTCTCCATTGACGAACAACTCGATGATCGGTTCTGGAACTCCTCAGATTGACCTGGCTCCCAACCAGATGATGTCTCCTCCCGGAGTGTCCAATGCATCCATGTTGGGTCACGGATTGCCGAATCGTCCTGACCTCAGACCAACTCCACGGGCGCCCAATTCCCCTATGCGCACTTGGTCTGCGGGCACGCTCGACCTTCCAATGCGGCCTTCTGACCCAGGTCGTCAAGAGAATATGCTACGCGACAAACGTCGTTCAGTTTCGGGCCTCGTTCGGCGTGATTCTGCTGGTGTATGTGCCGAGACTGTCGATTTACTTCTCTCTAATCTTTCCGCGGCTAGATCTTGGATATCCAGAACGATAATTGGATGGCCGGTTCTCCCCGAGATTCTGGTCCGATAATATCCAAGTGGGAACAGCTGTCTTTGGCCCCCGATCTCCTTCGGTCGCTTGGCAAATTTGGGTCAGTGGAATTGCATGCACCGGATAACCAGAACACTAAATGGTCATCTCAGTGTGGGACCTCCCAATAAAATTCAACAGCGTGCTCTTCCCTTCCTTCTGCGCGGGGCAGATATCATTGCCCAAGCTCCTCCGACGCAGGAGAGAATTGCGGCTTACGTGATTCCTGCTATTCAGATTGCCGTCACCAATATTTCAGTTCGTCCTCCGAATCGCGGACCCATTGTCATAATGGTCTCCACCACAGTAGACCAGGCTACGCAAGCCCAACGTATGATCCGTGATCTCGGCGGACCGATTGGTGTTAGATCTGCACTGGGCGTTGGTGCAACTAATAGCGATCTCAGTCAAGAACTTCGCTTGCTCCAGCAAAATATGCCTCATATCATCTGCGGGACGCCCCAGAAGTTGCACGCCCTCTTCACTACCTCAGGTGGTCTTGTTGGGTCTGAAGTCCGTTTCCTCGTTCTCGACGAGGTTGACCAACTGATTGCGCGCAACTTGCATGAGTTTGTGTTCAACATTGTCAAACTCCTGCCCCCTCCACGATCTCGTCCGTTGGGCCCAAGCACTCCTACGCCTAACTCAACACCGGGCACTGTTTCGCAGTCCTCCTTCTCTTCTCCTTTCGACTCTCCGAATCCTGGGAGGAGATTCTCCGGCCTAGCAGCGTCACCTCCGACCGACAGTAGCACCGGCACTCAGCCCATTGAGCGCCAAACCGCGCTCTTTTCGAACACTGTTCCACAGGATGTTCTCAATCTTGCATCTGCCATCCAACTCCGGGAGCCTGTGCGGGTCCTTGTTCGGCGTGATGGCAACGTCACCCACGCTGACACGACGCAGAGTTCTCGTGGTCTTCGTCAATTTTATCTGTACTTGGCCTTCACCGCCGGCGGGCGCTCTGATCCAATGGCGGCTGCACCAGGAGGCGGCCTCGGAATCATTGGTTCTGGACGTGGTGCTTCAAGCGCTGAGAGTGCCCAGGCTAGGGAATGGAAGTTGGATGCCCTGGCAGACCTGTTCGATGATGTCGATGTCACCCAAGCGATCGTCCACGTCGGTGGCATGACTGCCCTCGACTCGGTCGTTTACAAGTTGGCCAGTCGAGGTCTCGAGGCTGTGCCGCTCGTTAGTTGATTTTCTTGTGTTTCTGTTGCACGTACTCATCATTTGATTTAGCACGGAGATATGAATGCTGGTACGAAATTGGCAGCACTCAACAAGTTCAGAGGAACCTCCTCTATGATCATGCGACAACCTGCTGCCAAAGTCCTTGTTGTCTACGACGTTCAAGTCAAGACCCCCGAGGTCTCTCATGTTCCTCTCATTATTAATTACGGTTCGTTCTATACCATTGAGGCGACCTTTCTACTGACCCATCATCTAAGACTTACCGAAGGCAGTTGAAGAATACGCTCATCGGTACTGTCCAAACTGTAGCTTCTCATACGTTTACCCTGTTAATGTTGACCTCCTTAGTGTTGCCCCCGCCATCGCCTCCAATTATTCCCGTGCTGGAGTCATTGTCAATTTCGTGACTGCCACGGGGGGCGATGTGGAAATGTTACGATCTATAGAGTGTTTTTACAAGTTGAGTACATTACCCCGTATGCTAACACATACTGACGATTACGTCCACCTTCCAGAATCAAATGCGTCAGTTTACTCTTTTATCTGTATCTTTCTGTCCTGACAATTTCCCCCCCAGCCTGAAGTTCCCATGAGTCTCCGTGACATTGTTTAACGACCTAGTGTTCTTGTATCCCTATTGCACCCGTCCTTTGCTTTTGCTCTTCCCCACTATATTCGCACTACGCATTTCCTTCATGTCTGATACCCTTTATACTGCACCTCCCGTCTAAATTGTCTCGTTACCAAACCGGCACTGGGTCTTACAACCCACTGCACCCCACTGTATAGCAGCTCTCTCACTTCATTCATAGTTATCTGGATGGCGTTAACCAATAACGACCCGGACAATCAATGTACCATCTTCACTACAGCTAGCGAGCTCCTTAGGGACATCCCGACTTGTTGGACGCCAACTTAGTCTGTGAACGTGGCTCACATGTGCTGAGCTGTGGAGGTCAGTTTTTCGTCTTTGTGATCGCTTCAAAGGTATACATACTTGAAATCGAAGGTATGTTCGAGCCGCCAGTGCGAGGTAGTAACACCTACATTGGAGTACACAAGTATCGCCCCCGTCTCCATTCCGATAGCGAGATAACGCCTGCCAAAAGGATTAAACTTATAGCAAAAAAGACGCGAAGGTTACTCGCTGATTCAGCGAATCAAGAGGAGAAAAATCCACTGCAGTTGCAGCTTCTTTTGTCTTGATGACCTCGACCACTCTCCACTTTTGTTCCGGCCCACGCTCCCATATCTTAACCTTACTCTTGCAATCAGAAGCAGTACCACGGGAGAGGATCAACATACTGTCTTATCCCGCGAAGCAGTGGCAAAGATGTCGCCTTCAGCGGCCCAGGCGCAATCCCAGATTATCCGGGCATGAGATTTGTCGGCCGCGATTGGTGAGTAAGCTGTAAGATTCGCTGGTCAAATAGTTTCTTAATTTCAGCGAAATATGAACGGACCACCACTCTCTTGTACCTCGTAAAGCCTCCAGGACCTGTCTCTTGACACAGACAATACCATTCGGTCGTCAGGACTGAATGCAATGCGTGTAACCGTTAATGAATGTCCCGACAGTGGCTCGCCCACGGGCTGCCACTTATCGGTGTCGTAGACACGTACGACTGCATGCTCGACGGTTGAGGCCTTGCATGCCGTTGCCATCAAACGTCGGGAGTTGGAAACAGTGAGACTCATAGACTACATATAAAAGTAAGGCAAGAAAGGGAGATGTTTTCGAGCATCCCACCTCATACCCATGGCCGAACACTTTTTCGATCTCGGGCCAAAGGGTTGTGGCTGCAAGTTCTCCCTCAAAGGGCGCTCTCGATAGGTTGTTGGATTCACGGACGGGAACGACGGCTGCTTGACATGAGAAGAATCCAACCGCCGTTACACGAAAACTCGCCATTGTTTACTGCCTTGTTGGATAGGCCGAGGGGTGGTACGCTCGCTGCAACAGGACGGTTATGCTAAAAGTTGACTGATTAGAAAGAGTGTGTCCAAGATGTAAGAGGGACCCGCCTGATCCTGTGGGAAGGTGGCAACTTCCAATTTTTCTATTAGATCTACGAAACCGCGCGGAGCTTCAAATACCCGGGCGACTTTTTCATCTGCTATGCTCACGAACTTCAGAGGCCCCAAGAAAGCAACACCGAGCACGTCATACCCGTGGACCTGGGGTCGACTGAGTTCGTGCCACGAGACTGAGCCATCAGGACCCGGTAACGGTCCATGTATCCGCGTAGTTTGATCAAGTCTATGAATGTAAGGGGAAAAAAAAGGAAGATGGGTGTCGAGCACTGGCTTACCCTGCGGATATGAGTACTCCCCATTCGGACTCCAACCAAAACTTTTGACTGGGCCACTGTGACCCGTAATTGCGCCAATCTCTCCCCAAGTTTCGTCGCCGTGCTTTCCAGAAGCAGAGGTACAACTCCACCGTCGCCACCCCCTGACCATCCCCAGGCCAGGGCTTCATCACCCTTCTTGGCCCACAACCCACCAACGAAACCGCCCAATCTTTGCCCGCCAACATCGCCGAAACGCTGTCGGCTGATCCAGATCGAAGTCGACCCCTCCTCTGTAGAGGAAAGTATCGCTGTGGGAGACCACAATATCAAGGATGAGTCTGTTGAAGTAGATAAAAGGGTGGGTATTGATGTGGGAGTCTCGGTCGGTCGCCAGGACAGAGACGTGATGCCCGCCTCGTGTCCAATGAGGAGGGCATCGAACGTGATGGAGAATTGTAGAGAGCTGGGCGCTGGTTAGCGAGCCAAGAGCAGATACCGGCAATGCCAACGTACCTGGCTTGGTCTGACTTGACAGTTAATATGTGCCGTTTTAAAGATATCTGTCTCCCGCCTTCCTCGGCGCCTGCGAGCTCACCGAGAGACGCTTCGAATGCGTCAAGCAGGTCATCATCACTCAGACCATTAGTGGCCCGAGTATTAACAGAGGAGTTACCCTGCTTTGTGAAGACTTCGATTTTCCAAAGGCGGATTGTTGCATCTTGGGACCCTGACGCCAACGTGAGAGGCTCCTCCGAAGTCAATGGAGCTCGGAATGCGAGACTTCTAACCCAGTCTTCATGCCCGGACAGAACTGCAGATCGGACAAACTGCAGATCGCCTTCTCAACAACGCGGTACAAATCGAGATACCACTCACTGAATCGCCGGAGCGCGTCCATATCTGCACATTTCTGTCCGTCCCAGCTATAGCTAGAATTTCAACTGCACCAGTATCGTGAATAGTTTTTTCGAGGCTACAAACTGTTGACCTTTTGAATGTGGTAGAGTGGCGATTGCGAGGGCAAGCGGATACTTGCCCTGTAACGACAGGCTCTGTACATGCTTCAACTCATCTATGTCGTTGCCTTTATTATTGAAGAACCAATTTCTTTGGAGATCATACATGCCTGTGCCCAGGGAAAGCGTCCATATTTTCACGCAGCCGTCCGATGCACCAGTTGCCAGAGACTCATGATGGACACACAGGGCAGAAATGGCTTGCTGGTGGGCTTCAGCTTTGGCCATTGAGATCCACTGGCGTAGTATTAGACGTCTTTGAACGTAGAGTTACATGGAGACAGCATGCCTGAGACCCAATTTGTCTCCAGCATCTCAGCACGCCCTTATCATCCGCAGTAGCCAAGAGGTCCTTCGCCAAAAAACGAACGCAGGTCACCAATCCTTCATGTGCAGGGAGGGTTTCAAAAACTCCCCACGACTGCTAGTGTCCCAAAGAGAAATGAGATTGGATGTACCAAAGGCGACAAGAGAAGTCTCGGAGACGTCCGCAGCGTGGGGATGGCGATTTGTGGAAGCAGAAATATACGAGGTCATGTTCTAAGCGAAAAGCTCTCGACATCCAGCCGCCATCACATGTCTGTTCTTGGAATCGGCGTTGATGTCGTTCACGTTCCCCGCATCGCCGCGCTGCTGAGCCGCAGAAATCCTCAGCGGTTCGCGTCGCGCATCCTCAGCCCACAGGAGGCCGCCCAGACACACTTGCTCGCTGACCCTACTTTTCTTGCTGTCCGGTATGAACTCGGTTCGCCCCACAAGCATCGACTCTCATTCTCTATAGCTGGGCAGTCAAGGAAGCCGCTTACAAGGCCCTCTATCCGAAATTCCGCCCATCTTGGAAGGACCTCACTTATCATGGGCTCAGAAATGGACACAAGCCTGTGCTGTTGTACCACCCCTCACCCAACAATAATTTAGGAGATATGCACGTTTCAGTCAGTCACGATGGGGAGTATGTCTTTGCCTCCGTCCTGGTCCAGGCGTCGCGCCCTAGAGCCGACGAATGGTGAGCCTTCAGCGTTGTCGTTGTTAACCTGTACTTAGGTTTACAGACATGATACTATACAGTTCTATTTCACTGGTCTCTCTGCGGCCACCATCCGGGACGCCAATGAGACACACCCCAGTTTGTTTTGCTACCAGTGTTCTCAACGTCCAGCAAGAATCGCAGTCCGCCCCTTTCTACAGCCTCAACCTGCTCCAGACGCAACAGAGCCAGCCCTAGCCCATTCATGGAGCTCAAGAGTTTCCCGTTTCCCCGAGGCCGTGGAGCAGGTTTGTCCTGGTGTGCAGGCAGGGTGGATACACCACGAATATCAAGACCGGGGGCGAAGGAAGGGACATTAGAAGAAGGCACGACAATGTCCAGAGGTCTAAGCTTGTTGTTCGTCAACTATATCTCAAGACAGGTTTGGCTGGACACTGACGGGATATCGGGGAAATGAATCGCCACTGGCATAATACGTTTCCGGATGATACCAGTGTGATATGTACGGACGGTCAGCTCTTGACCAACGTAGCACCCTTTACGAAAGTCCACTTGAAATCAATATTAGCTTCCCCCTAGCGTCTGCGGCAAAATACGCTAACATCCGCCCATAAAATCCAAGTTGGAATCCATTGGGAACGCCTGCATTGCAGGGATATCGATGGCACCTTCGGGAACACCGTGGACGATACGGTGGAGTGTGTAAGCATCGGAGGAGGCAAGGTCATGGGAGGATGCTTCCTGCGCTATAGCGGTGTGAACTGGATGCAGCAAAAATGGCACTTTGAGTACGCACGAACGTCACCCTTTCTAACAAGCATCCGTCTGCCCATTCCCGGAGCTCGCCTATCATGGATGCTTTCGTCCCTCAAACCCCAAGGCCATTCGTCTGCGCTGTTCCATACGGGCTCCGCTACCCCGCTGTTCTCTGCCCACTTCCAGTTCCTTGCCGCGTCCCGATTTTCCTCGCCCCAGGCGGCCCATACGTCATACTCTTCTGAGGCATCTCTCACCTTGACTCGCGACCGCAGTATGTAGCGCTTGATCAGGTCCAACAGCGGGGGTGCCTCGGAGGGGCGGGAGTCCCAGTCAATAAGGTAGCCTCGCTGACCCGTGGGATTCGTGTGCGTATAGACAAATACATCGTACAAGACTCTTCCCTGGGCATGCAAGAACGCTGAGTAAAATGGACGCGGCGGATCGTGTATCAGCGTAGACAGGATGCCATTGAGAAATTCGGAGGCCTGGGAGCCGGCCAAAGATAAGACAGATCTGTGGGGGACCCGCGCTACGGTGGGTACCATCTTGACAAGTGGTCGAAGTGGAGGCATGGCGAGGGTGAGTGACCGTGATTGCACGTGCAACCTCATCACTAAGACTTCCATGTCCTCATCATGTAAAGGTCTCCTTGCCGCAATGAAGGATTGTTTGCTGCGTTCGGACTGCGTCGTGAAAGATGGCCACAAGCCCTCCGAGTGCTTGCGAAATCACACCGACAAACTGCCCGAAGAATGCCAGTCGCTGAGAAAAGCAACTTTCGAATGCAAACGCGGGATGGTCAGTCTTTTGCTCTTGTTCCTCGTCCTGATTTTTCCTCACACTATCCTAGCTGGACATGAGAAACAGATTCAGGGGGAATATTGGATCGCAATATCAATTCGTGCCGGGAGAGAAGTCGTCCACCCCGGAGTCCAGCTGAATCATTCCGATCTTTTACTTGCTTTCCTATGATATTTCCACGTCCGTTACCAATGCACCTGGATTACAAACAATTTCGGTGGATGACTCAGACGATAGAGCTGCACTCCCAATTTGGGTAGCGATCAGTATTTAAGATGCAAGAACTTGGAGTCCCTTTCTCACCATGGCTTCCTCAACCAAACCCTTCTTGCTCTACACGGCTGGGACGCCCAACGGGTTCCCTATCTCTATCTTCCTCGAGGAACTCAAGGCCCTTTACCCCAATATCGATTATGAGTAAGCTCGTTTCCTTGGACGGTCTCCGCCGGTATTGAATATTCGCCAGTGTCGATGCAATCAATATTATTACGAACAGACAGAAGGTGTGTATGCTTTTCCTTTGAACAGTAGGGCGTGGGTCACAACATCTTCGGACCCCAACTCTGGACACTCTAATCAATGACCTCCGCTCATCTCGCTCTCCAGGAACCCTGGTTCATTGCTCTGAACCCGAACGGTCGGATCCCAGCGCTCGTGGATCGATCGCGTGACAACTTTGTCGTCTTTGAGACCTCCGCCATCCTTCTTTATCTCGCCCAGCACTACGACACGGAGAAGAAGTTCCACTTCGACGCGCAGAGCAGCCCTAATGATTTCAGCGAAATGATGCAATGGATGTTCTTCGCCCACGGCGGCATAGGGCCCATGCAGGTAAGACTCGTACGCCAGCTTTCACCTTATCTTATCTCATGTTCTCAATTAGGGACAAGGTGATTCAAACCCGGTTTTAGTAAGCGTCGTTCGCTCATGCAATCATTCCAGCCACCACTTCCTGCGGTATGCCCCAGAAGACATTCCATACGCCAAGAAGCGTGAGTGTGTGCATTTGGTATTCGACGGCCATTTTAATTTTTAATTTCAGGTTATGGTGATGAAACTAAGAGGCTCTATGGTGTGCTCGAGATCCGGCTCGCCAACCGGGATTGGTTAGCTGGGCCGGGCCGTGGCAAATATACGATTGCTGATGTCAAGACCTTCCCTTGGTAAATATCACTTCTCGATATCGGTGTCACCATCAGCTCACCTCGCTGACAGGGTCCGATCCCACAAGTTCGCTGGGATCGAAACCATGGACGAGTTCCCGAATGTTAAGGCAGGTTCCATCAGTTTATCCTTACTCTATCGCATAACATATTATCTGCAGGCATGGCTGGAACGCAATACGGAAAGGGCCGGCGTCCAAGCTGGATTGTTGGTGCCGGCGCCGAAGAAGTGAAATTCCTGATGGGCAAAACGATTCTCGAGCAGAATGTAACACATGAAATAAAGTTGCTGTTGACTTGATCCTCCATAAGCGAATAATTCTCCTTGTTAATGTACATATTCCCGGCGGGCTACTTAGACTATATACACATTGGACGTGCATGGTAAGCGAGCCACCGAGGGCGCGCTGTTAGATGGCGATTTTCATAGCTGAGCCTGTACAACAATGACGTCCGAATCCGACTCCACCCGTCAAGTGGCCATGGCACCCATCGACTCGCGTTTTGATCAGCAACCATTTTCGAGGTTGGTGTGGGAAAGACGACTAGACTCTGTAGACCTGACGGCCGTGCCTGTCGACCTCTGCACCGCTTCGTGCGTCGACGTATCTGCGCCGACGGGATCGGCCAAGGAAGCCCCATGAGCTGTCGCTCGATTTGTGGTGGTAACGTTTCCGCCCGAAGCCAAAGAAGCGCCGGATGCGCTCACCGAACGATAGGTGGCGATTGCTGCTGTGATGATGTCTGCCATGATGGTGACGACCACTGCCGGTCTAAGAAAATAAAGACCGATTAGCAACACGTGCGACGGCGTGCAGCGACGGACGGACTAGAACAGTGCCCGTGACGACCTGCGGGGCGTGATGTCGGCTTCGATGACTGCTGGAGTGTCCTGGCACGTATACAACGTTCTGGCCGCCGTATGACGGCTGTTCGCCATAGTAGGCGCCGCCGCTCGCATACGGCATAGACGGCGACTGGTGGTAGCCGTGGCCTCTGTGGCTGGACGAGTACATGGGCTGAGCGTAGGAGCCTTGGGATGGATAGTAACTCATGGGGGAATGTAGTTGGGGAATGTAGTTGGGAGCGCAAGTGGCAGCGCAATTGGAGCACAATGCATCACCCTTTTATGTAACCCACATCTCCATGCGTCATATTTCCTCTGATGGACGCCAACAACGCGCCAAATGTCTACAGCTATTTGATCTACACATCATTCCAAATCCTGAAAGTCGCCTTCATCCAGGTCGTGTGGCTGGTCCGTACCAAGTCAGTAAACCAACAAGAAAGGTGAACAATGGAAGGGTGCGCACCTCTTTGGGCTCCTCATCTTCTCCGTACTGCATCGTGTAGTCAATATGACTGATTACGGTCTCCAGTGAATCCGGAGACGTGAGATCAAGAGGAAGGAACGAAACGAGGGGATGGTCCTCTATCTACAAGCGGGAAGTCGTTCAATAACAGGCGCTAAAGCGGAACACGTGTAGCGCCACCACCGCACTCACCAGTTGCACGATAGCTTGGTTGAGGGCATGGAATCGTGGGTTAGCCGGTTGACTTCTTGATCTCGAGCAGAAGCAAGCAAGAGAGGGTCTGGATCAAGATATCTGGCAAGAAAAGCGATTAGGGACACCAACAATGGCATATCTACACTTCGCAGACGCCATTTGTCGTGGAGTCGACCTCACAGTTCCAACGTCTCGGTCACGGGTCGCGCATAGCACCATTCACGGTAGAAAAGCCTCGCGCGATAAGGATAGGCTTATTCCGTACCTTGCAATGTTTCTTCGACCACGAAAGCCGTTTCTGGCGCCTCCCGATGGGTCCTCGGGGTTCGACGTGACTAGGTCCATTTTTGACATGATGTTGATCCAGGGTATCTCCAAGTTGACCATGGCAGACATGGCGGATAAGACACCGCTGTGAGGCGCTATCAGAAAGAGCAGAAGTGCTATGCAACTCTCTACCTGAAGAACTTATATTTATCCTCCATAAATTGTGACTCTATGAGGTAAACGGCACTGGTCCTTATCCCCATTCTTGTCAGGTTCTGGACCAGCGTCGGTAGAAAGGGGTGATGTGTATATAGCTCAATTTGACCTGGGAGCTTTCAGTGCGCTTACGGAAAGATTGCGAGACGGGGACCAACCTGGGCAGTCGAAGATCAGGTAATCATCATCGAAGCCACCCAACTCTTCCTCTAGCCAATCCATATTTTGTAAGAGATACCTATCTCCCAGTGAATATCAACGTTGTGTGCATAGACGATCTTGCACGGACACTCACTCACTCAAAACAGTAGACAAGACCGCCATTAGGACCATATCCCAATTCACCCATCACATCTTCAAGGCTGACCAAGTCCTTGATATCGATGACTGGCTCATATTCAAAGCTGGTAGCCGACGCAGCGGGGTCGAGATTGACGAGATGCCCCGTGCGTCGCGACGCGGTGAGGTGGGTGAGAAACGACGTCGTGAACGTGGATTTCCCAGCACCGGCAGGCCCAGTGACAAGCACAGCGTAGCGCATTGGCTTTTGTATTACGTGCGAGGGGAGGAGAAGAAAGTCGGGGAAGGTCCCGGACAACAGGCGCAAATACCTTCGATGTCTTTACCCCCCATCAACCCAGATAAAACCGTTGCGGGCATTGCGCTCGATCCACACACCCTCGAACGTGTTATTCCCGAGTCCAGACGTCCAGACGGAACGTGAGTGCCCATTTTGTATCGCCCGGAATTTATGTGTATTCCTCTGGCAGTGTCCGTAAGCAGATAAAAATCCGGCCAGGCTTCACGCCACAGGAGGATGTCCGTCGCTTCCGCGGTATGATACCTGCAGCTGTTTTGGATGACACTGATCTCATGGTGTTTCGACGCGTCAGGCACGAAACAGGCCCAGCTGGACGCAAACGCTCTCCCCAAAGGCCATATCATTGGCTGGACGCCTCCCCCGTCGTCTTCTCAGGCGTCGGGCTCGGCTGCGAAGCCCATGAGCAAAAGCGCAAAGAAGAACGCGAAGAGACGAGAAAAAAAGGATGACAAGAAGGACTCGGACGCTGTGGTTGCGGACAATTGGGAGGATGACGACGAACCGCAGGGCGCGACGGCGACGGCGACGGCGACGACTGCTGACGCTGCTGCCAGTGAGCAGAAGCAGAAGCCAGGGCCGAGCACAGGGAGTGAGCACACGCCTGATCAACCTAATTGGGCAGCCGCACTCGTCGATGACGCGTCAGGGCTTGCATCGACACTCGACAAACTCAATGTCAAGTAACGACACGATCTGTCTACAAAACGGATCACGAAACTATGTGTATAATGAGCGGAATAATCAGGTTGTAAAGTGAAATTACTGGGATGATATAGTGTGGTATACAGGTATGTAGTTGTACATGTTGTAGATTTATCTATATGTTGCGTTGGGCAATATCATGTAACCCAGTCGTCCAACCCCTCTTGCTGTGGCTGCTTGACATCCTTGGCAGAAAGCGGATGCGATTGTACGACCAGTGGAGGCGGACTGGGCTTCGGTTTGGGGCGTAGCTCCATTGACATGACGATAACCACTAGGAAAGCGGACAGGGTAACTGCGACGCGCACTTGATGAGATAGAGAACGATATGTTAGACAGACCACAAACCGACGGCTCGACGCATGTTGTCCCATTTGATTTCCTCGACGTCGGTGCGTAGATCGCTGATATTGACCACAGCTTTGTTCAAGAGTTCCTGTACAACTGGATGAGTTATGCTCAGACACAGTAATGACACGCACCTCGATGGCGATATCCTGCTGCTTGAACTCAGACTTGGCTTCGTTCTTTCGGCTGTCTAACTCCATCTGTATTCTAGAAAGAAGGGAATCAATGACGCGTCCATAAAAGCAGCGAAAAGATCCCTACTCGTGCTTGAGTGTTGCAATGTCTTCTTTCATCTTGACATCTAAACGGTCAACCTCTCGTCGAAGGGCAGCCGTAGCAGTACGAATCGTCGCAGAGTCATTATTTGTGCTCATGCTGATTTCAGCACGCAGCTCGGCCAGAGCAGCACGGAAAAGGTACGCTTGCTTTCATATGTGAGAGATTAGGTATTGCAATTATACGAATAAAAAACCCCACGTTGTCGAGATCCTTCACAGTGAGGCCCTCTCTCCGGACCCTTCCTACACGATCGACAAGTAGCGCCCTTGTCGCACGCATGAGGCTCCGAGCGGTCGGAGTTGGGAAGGTCTTCTCCAGTGCGGTGAAAAAAGCGTGGGTATGAAAGGGTGGGTGGGCGTACGACGACAGTTGAGAAGAGGTATCCAAGAGAGAAGGGACGCTGGAGTTCATGGGTGACACTCCTTCAGATGAGGTCGGAGCTGGAGATTCACGTGTAGAGTCCCTAACAATAGGCGTATCACTTCTAGGCTGTGGGGAGGTGTCCTGTCGACGCGGTATCCTCTCCGATTGTATGCGAGGTTCGTGAGGATGCGCCAAGGATATGGAACGAGAAGTGGATGGATCCGCATTGAGGGGGTATCGCGATGCGAGATGACGATTGGAAGCATTGACGACGAGGATGGGAGGTGAGTTTCGGTGGAAATGCACCGGTATAGTCGAGGTAGTTGGCGAAGTATCATGGTTAATGTCATAGGGTGGTGTTAGGCGTTGTTGCCCTTCCAAGCTGTCGCACTCAAGATAATGACTCAGATACAAACACAAAACCAGCCAGCTTGGTTGTAATAGTAGATACCAGGACGTAGAAAACATATACAACACTACAATACGCAAGGAAACGACCAGTGGATCGCCGGGGATATAATACACTAGGAAGAAGAGTATAATAATCAAAAATAAGTACCCGGCCGTGCAGACTCGTTCAAGTCATCGCGACGTCAGTATCGTTTCGGTGTCTTGCCTTTTCTGCCTCCGTGAGGAAAGAAAGTTGGTCGAGAACCTGGGAGACGGTTTTCACAACCTCCGACCGCGCCTTGACCTGAGCAGGATCATCGCGCGCTCCTTCCCAAAGTACAGCCAAGTTGACTTCGATCTAATAGACTTTCGAATCAGTCCATGTCCCCGACAGGATGAATGGCAAATTCGACATGCCTTTTGGGCAAGATTATCCATAGCCTCGTCAAGGGCATGGCCGATGGCTTCGGCAGCATTGTTGAGTCGCTCCATAATTACGTCGGCGCCGTCTTCAAATATATCGTCTTTGCAGTTCGTTATGTACGACCGGAATTTGGCCTAGAAAACAGCGTGAGAATCCGATTAAAAGATCCGACTACAAACGGCACTACCTTCTGGCGGGCAACCGAGCCTTTCCCGCGCTCTTCCATAGCCTCATCGTACCCGTCCACGAGTTGCTCTCGCACATGTGGCGCCAGACATCGGGACACCTCTTTCTGCTCGTTGGTCAGGGTGTCCTTGACCGTGTCGACCGTTTTGTTCAAGGCGACGCGGGCCTCCTCAAGGCAGCTCTCACCCTGCAACTTGGCACGGTCTCTCAGACCCGGAGCAGCCGAGGTCTCAACATCGGCGACAAGTTTGTTGATGCAGGCGATAGTCGACGATAGCAAGGGGGCAAAGATGTCTGCCTCGAACACCTTCGTGTTGAGGCAATAAGCGACTGAAAGGTTCGACGTTAGGAAAAGACTGACCTGTTGCCACTTTTGCGCAATGTGGCGGGTGAACGGTGTGATGAGTTCGACATTGAGATCTCGTCTGTATTCGCCGTGCCTGCGAAGGGTTGCCCGATAGGACGCCCAATGCATCGAACCAGCGAAATCGTCGGAGGTGGTAACAGCAGCTCCAGCAGCCTGAATGGAAAGCGATGTTAACGTAGTCACTCTGATTCTGCTCAGAAACCTTACGTTTGCGGCACCTATCCTGCATCGCTCCTCCAGCCCGTCACGTAGGTGTTCCTTCAGCTGAGAGATGCTGGATTCCACGACTGTCTGTAATTCCTAGACCAGACTCAAATAAAACAGGAACAAAACTACGAATATTTCTTACAGCGGTGAGGCGTGGAGTGATGCCTATGGGTTCGCCATATCTGTCGACCTTGGGAACAGACCCAGTCATAGTATACAAGCTTGCACCACCGCCCAATATAGCGGCGAAGGGATCTTCGTCGTCCAGTTGCTCTGCAGGATCAACTTCCTGCTCACCAGACTCCCATCGCTCCCGCAGCGCTTCGCGGTCGGCAGCGGTCACATCGCCGATTCCAGCGACGTACTGCTTCACACCGGTGGCGAAGGTGAACGTATGGGCTATGAAGTTCCTAGCCGCTCGCTCCCGAGACGAGATAGTAAGGCTGTGACACCATGCTCGTAGAGCCGGAATACCCGTATCTTTGACGTTAGAGAAACATGAAGGCTCTCCGTCGCCTTTGACCTGTTCTGATAGCAAGAGCGTGTTAAACAACATTCATTTCGACTCGAAGGGAAACCCACTTTTGAGCCGAACATAGTCACGGCTTGAACATGTGAAGACGGGAAGGTCGATGGCATTGTAGTCTATGCAAGGTCAGCTTATGGTCAATCTAGATTGTATAACGCAACATACCACGAAGGTCAACGCCTGGGTCAAAATTATCCGGGTCCCTCTTTTCAGCAGCGGCATCTACAGGACAGTTGGTGACAAAGTTGAGGTTACTACACATCACACACCATCGAGATCCTTCAACCCGGACCTGTTTTAACGATCTACTAAGTACTTAACGGCGCAGTGTACTAATTGGGTACTCACCTGAAATCCTCTTTCAAGGCATCACGAGAATACTGTGTTCATCAGTATTGAGTATGAGGATGAGGGAGGAGGAAGACGCTTTGATTACCTCTGATCTCTTCAAAGAACAAAAGGCGTTCTTCGCCTGGTGTGATGTTCAGCAAAAGTGCAAACAGAGATCGTGACTAAGCTCGTACCTTCTGCGCGTCGATTGCCTTCTTCTTGAGCGTAGCCAGGTGATCTATTGCCTCTTTCTTCTGCTTTCGGGCCTCTGAATGACGTTCGCGAGCGTTTGTGATCAAGACCTTCGTCTCGGTGATCTTCAGCTCGATACTTTCCTCTGTCACTTCGTCTTCCGCATCATGAATAGTCTCGACGTCACTATCCGCCTCCTTCTCGTTGTCCGAATCCTTCTCGTCGTCGGAGTCTTTCTCTTCATCAGAGTCCTTCTCCGCGTCAGAATCCTCATTCCCAGATTCACTAGCAGAGTCGGATCCCGAGGAATGAGAAGCATCCGAATCCTCATCATCGCTGGAGCTTATCTTCTCGTCGTCGTCATCATCCACAGCGCTATCGAATGACCCACTACGACGCCTCTTTGGTGAACCTTTTTTACCGCCCCGTGCGTTTTTCCTCTTTTTGCCTTTTGTAACTTTAGGCTTGTCAGGTTTCTTAGCGGTCAAACGCGGAGTGAACGCTTCGCCGTCCTTGAGAGCCTGGAGGTGTTCTTGATATTCCTTCAGGATTGGCCGAATGCTTTTCAACTGTGCGTCCAACGCTTTTGGACAAAATTAGCAGACTTGATTAGAGCAAGCATGAGAGACACGAACAATTAACGAGTCTGTCAGCTGCTCCCTTCTTTTTCTTCCACTCGGTCGTTTCGTCCGAGAGTTGCTCGATCCGCTCTTCGATGGCTTCGAGGTCAGGATCCTCCTCGATGTTGAGAGCCCGAATGACCTCCGTGCAAGATATGTCGTCACATTTAGTGGCTAATACTCTGGTATTAGATTCGTATCGCAGCCGAATGGTGAGGTCCCACCGATGAATGTGATGGTGTTATCATCATAACTAATGTTTGTTGAGCTAAAGATGTGTTTGAATGGTAACATCCAGGACGTACTTTCCATCCACTGAGAGAGAGAATGTTTAGCATACATCAATCCTAAAACAATGATATGCGATACGCACTCATCAACTGCGTTTTGAACGCGTCGCCAAGCAGATCCTTGGCGATCTTGTCGTCCACCGCGCGGGTAATGGGGGCCAAGATCCAAATACAATCGCACTTCTTCATGTATTCTTTAGCGATCGAATCTGGATATGCGAAATCAAAAGCTATTCCGCCGCAAAAGTGGAGGAGAAACGTACTTCTGGCTGCGTTGGAGTCTCCGGTGCCTAAATAGGACGTCAGATAGATCACCCTACGAGAAACGATGCACATACCTGGGAGATCGACTAACATGGCACCCGTAGAAAGCGCAGGCGCTGAACACCGAACATTGACTTGTCGGATAAGAGGCCATAATGCCGGTCCGGTGGCGTCTGACTTCTTACTCTTGCCTGCAGCATCTCTGACCTTGTCCATCAAAGTCTCTTCGCCTTTGTCCTTTTTCTTGCCGTCCTTGGCCCCGCTTTTTTTCTTTGGAGTCAATGTACTTGGCAATCTCGACAGCGAACGTTTTCGAGTCTTTCGCAACGATGTTCTTGGTCGCGCCGCTGAAAAAAAGGTAAGAAATACATATAATAACCAGCATTTACGCACAGGATCTTTGCGATCTTGGGATCGAGATCTATGATTTGTTGAACGGTCATAGTGACCAATTTCTCTTGAGAGACGGTGGGATACACGCATGCACCTAAACACGTTATATGTGTGGAAAAACAAATGAAGAATGTATAAACCTTTTGCCATGCCACACCGGCATCGCTCTTCAGATCAGTGCTCCGTTTGAGATTGCCGTCCTCATCAACCAGATCACCCAGGAGGATACCAAGTTCTGCGGCCCAGTCTTCGCGGGATAAAAACGATACGTCCGCCTCTATGGTCTTCTTCTTATGGTATGCTATTTCTGTTGGTACCGCCGTGCATGCTGGAGGTCGCCTGTTAGCGAAATAGAGACCCAGTTTGCTAGCACGAACCTCGCATGCCACTGGTCGGCACGATATTGTCTGAAGTTGGCGTGAGGGGACGCATACATGCAGGCCAGAAGTTACATACCATCCAGGATGGCGTTTAGGATTGAGGATTTCCCCGCACCAGTGGCTAGTGTAAACATATAAACCTCGCGGAGTGGAACGCAATATGAGAAGCGTACCTCCGCAAACCGCTATGAGGGTGGTGGGTGATCCTTGGCTGCGGAGACTGAGGAGGATGAATTAGATCATTTTGTTGAGGGCAAAATCCTCAGCGAACCTATCGAGTTCGCGCTTCCAAACTTCCTGGCGAAGCTTGCTGCCGAGCTGCAAGCATTCGATGCTAGAGCTGATCTTCTTGACCATCTTGAGGCCTTGTTCGAGCGCGTACTCCGGGCTGTATGCAATATTGGCTCCAGAGTGGCTTACTGTGTAATCAGTCGCCACGACTGGCACAGGGGTGAGGGGTGGGGTGTCTTCCATAAGGGCATCTTGCGGCTGGTCAGAAGCACCAGATGAGCCTGCCAAAGGAGCGGAGGGTTTTTTTCGGGAGCAGGAGGATCGTTTCGGAGCAACTGAGCGCGTAATGTCGGTTAGATCGCATCTGAGAAGCTCGAGGCGTTGAGTGTGCTTACCGTTTGGGGACTATCGATAACTTCTGCCTTGACATTGACGGTACTGGACCGGTTTAGAACAGCCGGAGCAATGCGGGCCTCTTGTGGTTCCTGTTTGACAGTGTGCGACTAGGAGACGCGTAAAGGTCAGCATGATCCGAGGACCTGGGCTGCTGGGGACTTACCGCGTTATTGCCCATCTGATTTTCCTTGAACGGGTTCATTACACCGAATGGCGCGTGTTGCGCGCCGAGGTGGGGCAATTGGAGTCGTGTGGATGAAAGGAGAGCTCTGTTGACATTTATTGACGCACCTATTTTATTAACGTGATGTGACACACACGTGACGGGACGCGTTTCGGTCACGTCGTGTTCCTGCCTCTATGCGCGAACGTATGTTACTATGTATTCAAAACAAAATGTGTAGTACTCGATATCCATACCTACTAGAGCCTCTGAGGGCGCCAATGACCCCGCAAAACTTTCGCCACGTCCTCCTCTGCGTGTGACAAATGTGGGCGAGAAGAAAACGGACGATCAGCCTGAACAGGATCGCGAGCAGGTAGTCCCAACAATAACGCGCGTCCCTGTGAGAAACAAGGAGCATATGTCCTCGATTGGTCGCTGACGTCAGAGCCATTGTCCATGAGATCAGATGGTTCCACGGGAGCCTCCCCCGGAGCGTTTGCCAGAGATCCCTGACTGAACTCGTCGTCTACATCGTCCCAAGTATCGGGCACATCTCCAGGCACATCTCCAAACTCGAGTTGTTCCCCAAAACCCTCGTCCATGTTGTCCCAAGGCTGGAAGGCTTCGCACTGTTGTCGACATCAAATTCATCCAACACGTACATTGGCGGTTCCGCTGTGCCCTCGTGAAGGTCATAGTAGGTGCCGTACTCGGACTGGGAGTCAATTGGCAAGTCATCCTCCGAATATCGCCGTACGCTCCCGGTTCCACCATTTCTGGGTGTTCAAGTGCGGCTTGTTCAATATAGTCGCATTGGTTTGGGAACTCCTTGAAAATCTCGCCCTCGCAAGCATCAGCCTGGGATTCGTCGAAAACGTAGACCTCAGAGTCCTGAGAGTTGACATTCTGCAAACGGGATTCGCCGTAAAGAGCGTGATGAAAAGGCCCTTCAATCGGATGTGGAAGTGCAAGTTCTGCGTCAGAAACGTAGTCCGCCTCCAGGTTTCCGGGAAACGTATCATAGTCCTCGGCAGGATTTTGGGTGCAGGCATCGCATTCTGACTCACGGTATTCCCCGAGGGCCCCGTCGGCGACAATCTGAACAGAGTGGTGGATATGGTAAAGATCCTCAGCCTGTGATAGGACATCTGGAACCGGGGGGAATTGGTTTGCGAATACCCTAGTACGGAGAGGCACAACGAATCGAGTCTTCGTTAGGTTTGGGGGGGCTAGATCGCTTACTTCGCTAGGGATGGAAAACACGTTCTTGAAGTCCGCGTCTTCGCGATTTCGCACTGAGACAGGTTCAAGGGGTGGCGTGTGCTTGACTAGAGCACTATCAGGTTCACGAGATTTTGTGTCTTTTATGGTAGGAGCAGAAAAGTATGGGGACGCGTCCATCGCACGGTCAGGTTTGACAAGGAGGTTACCGGTGTTGGAAGCAGATTGGGACGGACGCAGAGAGGGGCTTGACAGAATCATGGGGGCAGCCGGGACGTCCGTTTTGGCAGACTCTTGAGAGGAATTGACCACCGAAGCCATTTTCGTGCTTTTAGCGATTCGATCGCGCCAAGCTGGGTTCCGAGCATCGACAACGACAGTCCCTTGAATATAGCTGGCCCCGTCTCCGGAAAGTGTCTTCCGCTTTTCTGACGCCCGTGATTCGATGTCCCAGATTTCAGATTCTACACACAGTCCCTTTTGTGCTTGAGGAGCCGAAACCTCCGAGACCGCTGACGCCTGTTCAGAAGATTCTGATAACTTGTGGCTAACTTTTGCTTTACGGGACTTGTAGACGCCTCCACTTTGCTCTGGCTCGGGATTTTCTTCAGTCGATGTTGATGACGAGTCACTGTCGAAAGCAAGTGGTTCAGGAGCCACTTTGGGGGTTTCTTGAGTGTGGTTGAGGAATTTGAGCTCTGAAAAGTGTCGGGTTGCGCGGCCTGCGCATGTATAAGCAATATTTGGGGCAGAAGGGACCGATACCGAACACACCTTTCTTTGTTATTTTTTCTTTTTGTTTCGTCTTGATGTTGATCGACGCCTTGCCTTTCTTGAACACTCCGACGTTGGATGGGGGTTTCAACTACACCTCTGTTTAGGTCGATGCACAGTAGGGATATATGAATACTTGCCGTCAAGCGGTTCTTCCCAACATTTGTAGCAGTGAATCCATGCATGAGTGCCAAACCAGCAGGGATTTTAGGCTTGTTACCCTTGGCTCTCGTTCGTTTCTTTGTCTTGTTGTCGCCGCTGGACGAGGCGATATCGTGATCGCTCCCCTTCTCCGGTTGAACAATGGCACGCTTGATACGCTTGCGCCGGCGCCTTTCGGAAAGACCTGGAGATCTGATGACGCGCATGTTTTGCGATTTATGAAAAACTCACGAGCTGCTTGGTCCTCGTCGGAATGCAAATCAGCTGCCCGTTTCTTTGGCAAAGGTTTTTGTGATTTGGCCGGGGGATTGTCGCTGGGCTTCGGTTTTGCCTGTGTCTCCTTGTTAGGGACGCGAGATGACTTCTTGGCCTCTGTCTTGTTAGGCATGTCGTTTTCGATTTCCGGCCGCTCGAGTTCTTTCTTGAGTCGCGCCATACGGGCGGTCAAAATGGGTGTTGAAAATCCGACGTTCTGTGGGTAATTCGAGACGGCGGGAGATTGCTTTTCAGGTGTCAGATGCTGGACGTTCCATGACGAGGACACCACCCGTCCCTCCTCTGCATAGGATTTGGCGTGCATATTCTGTCCCTGGACATAAGAGGATATAAACTGCTTTTTGTCAAGCTTGGGAACGGTGGGCAGGCGTTCTGAAGTCAAGGGCTGCAGGTCCATTGAGAGTCAGTTGGGTGGCGGTGCAACTCATGACGTTTTTTTCCTTAGTACGAGAGCTGACGCGGCAACCTCGGTCAAGTCAAAGAGCCAGTCAAAATAGTACTAAAATACCTATGTCGAGCGGGAGCAGTCCCGGACCTCATATTGATACTGGACTTGGCCTGACTTGGCTCAAATGACTATCAGAAACCGTTGTACTTATTGTTAGACCAGGTGTAGGTGCCACTGGGATATTGGTAACTCGGTTAACTATTTTGCAACCCGTCCCCAGTAAGCCACTCACAGTACTGAAGCATGAAACTTCCTTTGAACAGCAAGGCTGTGCGTTGGCTGTATGTGCACTTCCAAGTCCGAGAGGCCCGATTAGGAAGCCGCGCTGAAGCCGCTTGTCCATTCGGGCCGACCAATGTCTCCGCGAGCTTCTCGAGGGGACACGTCGCATACTTACCTAGAATATCCTAGACCCTTTAACTCCCTTCTCTCTCATCCCCAGGGTCCTCCCCTTCTGTGTTTATTGGATATTCTTGGTTTGGCCGAGGCGGGGGTGACTAAAATCTGCACAGTCATCACACGTTTGAGTGGTTTGTCAAACTTGATCGGTGGTCACCAGTTTCGGACTGGTGCATTTTGTCGAAAGTCCGTCGCGGCAGGCATGATCATCAGCCACTTCCGTCTTCCCTGATTCATCTTCCCTCCGCCCCCCATGGCCTCCACCGAGGTCGGTCGTCCAGCCGCCTGGTACAAGCGGGCAGCAGCCTTTAAAATTGAGGACCTTTTCTCTCGGAAGAAGGTTGCAGGCCCGCCACGCGCTGTTCATGTCAACGAAAATCTTCCCGCAGACTATCTCGACCACAAGGGAAAAGTCAAACCCACTCACACCTATACTTCCAACCAGGTCATCACCTCCAAATACACGATAATCACTTTCCTGCCGCGGAACTTATTAGAACAGTTCCGACGAGTTGCTAACGTGTAAGTGTCTGCGTATCGGTTCCCAATGTTGATCCTAACCGGAAAATAAAACAGCTTCTTTCTCGCTCTCGCAATCCTGCAGTTTTTCCCCAAGTTCGCGACAGTCTCTGTAGGCGTCGTCATTCTACCCTTGATCATCGTATTGGCCTTCTCTGCTATCAAGGACGGCTGGGAGGACATCATCCGCCACCAATCCGACAGACGGGTGAACCATAGCAAGACGTTGGTACTGGCGGGGGATGGCTGGACGAACCCGAATGCCATGGAAGGAAAGAGCCGTACATTCGTACGCGCGCTCGTGCCGCAGCGGCGGAAGCGCCCGTCGAAGGTCGCGGATGCCCCGCCAGAAGACGTCGATGCGGATGCCGAGGCAGACGTGGATACAGCGGGCGGAGATGATTCGGGTACGCATTGGGAAGAGAAGTCCTGGGAGGATGTACATGTAGGCGACTTCGTCAAAATCCTCGACAATGAGCCGATCCCTGCGGACATCATCGTCTGTGCGTCCTCGGAAGAGGAGAATGTCGCGTTCGTCGAGACGAAGAACCTTGATGGAGAGACAAACCTGAAGTCTCGGCACGCCGTCGCTGGTCTCTCCCACCTCAACAGTCCCGCCGACTGTGCAAACGCGCTGAACGCATTCACGATCAGGGCAGATCGGCCAGACACGAACATGTACAGGCTAAATGCCGCAGTGGTGATGGGCGACGAGACTTTCCCCGTGGATCTGTCAATGACGCTTCTGCGCGGGACAGTCTTGCGAAACACGCAGTGGGTCATCGGGGTCGTGCTGTACACCGGACTCGACACCAAGATCGTCATGAACTCTGGAGGAGCGCCGAGTAAGCGGAGTCGGGTGGAGCGACAGATGAATCCTCAAGTGTGAGTTTTTTGTTCACTCGATGCACTACGCGGGGCTGATTCCATGACTTGCAGCTTGATCAACCTCCTCATCCTCTTCCTCATGGCTGTCGCCTGTGGAATCGGTGATTCGGTTCTTGAGCATCAATACGAGCCCCGGAGCGCGCCATGGCTATACGGGGACGATTCTAGTACCGACAATCCATCTGTCAACGGCCTGGTCACTTGGGCGTTCGCATTCCTAACGTCAATCCTCTCTCTCAATTCGCATCTATCTCTGTCTGACCTATCGCAGGTTCCAAGATATCGTTCCGATCTCGCTATACATATCCATGGAGGTTGTCCGTACGTTTCAAGCGGCTTTCATCTTCTTCGATAAGGAGATGTGGTACGACAAGTCGGACCAAGCGACCCTTGCGAAGAGCTGGAACTTGTCTGACGATCTGGGCCAAATCGAGTACATCTTCTCGGACAAGACTGGAACTCTGACTCAAGTAATATTTATTCGCTTCGACCAGACACCCGTGTGGACTAATTTATCTCCCGCAGAATCTCATGGTCTTCAGGCAGTGCTCGATTGGTGGCAAAGCGTATACAGGCGATGTAGTCGAGGACGACGAGCCGACCAAGTTGGAGGAAGTCGCTATCAAGCCGACCCAGTTCGAGGAAGTCGCAATCAAAGACGGTTCCACGTCCAGCGCCGCCTCTGACACTCTCCCCACAGGGAAAGTCGCCGATCCCATCTTCCACTTTAAAGATGTTGCCTTGACCGCCGATTTGGATGCCGCCGTTTCGGCGGATCCCAACTCGGGCAACGCTGCACAGGCGCGCTCGCTCAATGGCTTCTTCAAGGTTCTGGGGCTTTGTCATACGGTCCTCACCGGGCACGATCCCGCGACCAGTACGATCGAGTACAAGTCGCAGTCGCCAGACGAGGCGGCACTGGTGCAGGCGGCCGCGGACGTGGGGTTCGTCTTCTTGGGACGTGATCGAGATTACCTCAGCCTGCGCACACCGTTCCAGGAAGAGCCCGAACGGTACCAGCTGCTAAACATCCTCGAGTTCAATAGTGCACGGAAACGGATGAGCGTTGTGGTCAAACAGCTTGGCGGGGAGGATGAGCGGCTATTCCTCCTTACGAAGGGTGCGGACAACGTCATTTTTGAGCGGCTTAAGGCGGGTGGGGACGAACTGAAGGCGGTCACTGAGACCCATCTCACCGATTTTGCTAACAGTGGATTGCGGACACTCACCTTAGCGTACAAAGTCATCCAAGGTACGTCGTTGTCTTTTCATGCTGTGCCCCGATGTGCTGATCTCGCTTCAGAGGATGAGTATTCAGCCTGGAGCGAACGGTATCACGAGGCAACCGTAGCGTTGGAGGACCGCGAGGAGAAGATCGAGGCCGTTTCCGATGAATTGGAAAAGGACTTACGTCTGCTTGGAGCTACCGCTATCGAGGACAAGCTCCAGGACGGTGTACCAGAAACCATCGCGGATCTCAAGAGGGCTGGCATCAAGATATGGGTAGCGACCGGCGACAAGCTGGAGACTGCCATTGGTGAGCCCTGCTGCTGTTACCTTGCAAGCAGCTGGATAGTGATGATCTTGCTTTCCCTTCTAGCCATCGGAAAAAGCACGAACCTAATAACCCCGGACTCTAACATTATCATCATCCGAGGAGGCAATGACCGCGGACGTTCGATCCAGCAGCAGATGCTCTTTGCTATTGAAAAGTACTTCCCAGAGAGTGACGGTAGCAACATGGCAGAGTTGCACCAAACACCGTCCAAGAATGAGGGCGAGCGATACTACCCGCTCGAGCGCATCGAGACAGGTGTTTCGTCCATCGTGGGGCCACACAATGGCGAGCGCCCAGGAGGGTTCGTACTCGTCGTAGATGGTACTGCTTTGCTCCATGTTCGTTCTCGTTTCATCGTTTCGCAGCGATCTGACGCTAATCTGGTTAATCGAAATAGGCTTTTGAAGGCGAGGAGAATAAAAGCTTGCTGCTCCGACTCGCGACGATGTGTGAAGGCGTTATTTGCTGCCGAGTGTCGCCCTTGCAGAAGGCGCTCGTAGTACGGCTTGTGAAAGACGGACTGGGCGCGATGACTCTAGCCATTGGGGATGGTGCCAATGACGTCAGCATGATCCAGGTTCGTTTTCCGGTTATTTTTTACCCGTGCTTCAGTTAATGTAATGACAGGCGGCTGATGTTGGCATTGGTATCTCTGGTGAAGAGGGGCTGCAGGCTGCGAATTCCTCAGACTACGCCATTGCTCAATTCCGCTTTCTTAAAAAGCTATTGCTTGTCCATGGTCATTGGTCGTATGCTCGTAATGGAACCATGTTCGTGTTCCGTTTTAGTTGCAGTGTTTCGCAGAAGCTGACGTGTCTCAAAGGATCCTCAACTTCTTCTACAAAAACATAGGTATTTTTTGTTTGTTTCGCAAATGTATGATGAAGACTCACATTCTGTTCAGTGCCCATAGGTGTGCTGTGGTGGTTCCAGATCTACAACGGCTGGAGTGCGAGCTAGTGCGTTGCAAGTTCTTGTTCGCGAAGTACGTTGGCTGATCCCAGCTAGTGTCTTTGCATACGTCTATGTTCTGTTCTGGAATTCGTTGTGGACGCTTCTCCCTGTCGTCGCCATTGGAGTATTTGACAGGTTCCTTGGTATGTTCCCTTTATCTTGTTTTTTTTTGCTTGCTGATCTTATTCTCGCAGATGCCAAACTCTTGATGGATGTACCAGAACTCTATCACTTTGGGAGAGAAGGATACTGGTTCAGCCTACGGTCCTTTTTCGTGTATCTGATCGATGGAGCATACCAGGTGAGTAGAAACCTTTTGATCTTTTTTGCTCCGGTCACTTATCCTCCTCGTAGTCTGTCATCATCTACTTCTTCATCCACTTCACGTACCAGTCGCCTACGTCCCGTAAAGATGGTTACGACATGTACATCAACGAATTCTCGACAACAATGGCGCTTTCAGCGGTCATGGTTGCGAATATGTACACAGGGTTGATGGCTACAGCCTGGACCTTCTGGATTTTCTTCGCTCTCTTTTTCGGCCTAGCTGTCGTATGGGGATTTACAGTGCGTTCAGCTCTTTCCGCATGAGAGACTCACACGCACCGTGCTACTCTAGGCCATATATTCCATCATTTCACCGGGATACGCGGTGACGGTGCTGTATGGAAACGACCATTATGTTCTTCAATCGGCCAATTTTTGGCTGTGCCTCCTCCTCACGTTCTTCCTCGCCTTCACGCCCCGTTACTTGGCCAAGGCTTGGAGCTTTGGCTATAATCCCACCGACATCGACATCATTAGGTGGATCAACCAAAATGGTCCTCATCGTGATCTCGGAAATGACCACAATATCCGGGGACGTACCCTGAGCGGTATGAAACGTCCACCGCGTCCGGCTTCTATTGCTGCATCTCGGAGGACGTCAATAACGACCCTGGAACCACGGCGGCAGTCCATCGATGTACGTTCAGCAAGCAGGACGGATATGGCGACCGGTTTGGTGTCCGTTGACCGCGGCTTCGATTTTGCAACAGAGGAGAACGGTGTGGCCATGCGGAGGATGCAGAGTAATTTATCGGAGAGGAGACTGAGCAGTCGAAATCTCGCGTTGCCCAGTGAACCCAACAAGACGAAAGGAAAGTTGTCGCTGAGGAGACTGAAGTCCCTAACCTCTAGAAAAAGGGTGATGTCAACTGGATCATGATGAGGAAGGGAAGGGATTCCACCTATGATTATTTATATTCGCTTTCGTGTATCCAGTATCTGTATCTATTACTACTGTTTCAACGCCCTAGTCCTACAAATTTCATCTGCATATTCAATCTTCATGTCAAAGTTAGCATTCTTACTAGTGATTGAGGGGATATATTTAGGAACAAACGGAAGAGAAGGTCGGAATGCACAGCAGTTTTGGGGCACAGCAAATTCTATGGATGAAGTAAGAGAAGACTGAAGGGGAAGAGAGTGTGGGTTTAGGGGGACGCCATATCGCATATAGGGGCAGAATGAGGATGACTGAGGCAAGTGTTCAAAAGGAGAGAGTTCAGCCACGTGCACGCTGATAATAAAACGACGAAGAAGGTAGGGGAATATCAGAGACACAGACCCGGGAACGGTACCGGTGGTGGGAGAAGAGTGCGAAGAGACTGGGAATATGGTTCGAGCTTGTGTTGAAATAAGCCCCAGAGGAGAACGTCACAAGGAGATCCAGAGGCCAACGATAAGGAACTTCGTTGTAATCCAGGAGCGTACATGT
Source organism: Mycena sp. CBHHK59/15 (assembly GCA_029204085.1). Lineage (NCBI taxonomy): Eukaryota > Fungi > Basidiomycota > Agaricomycetes > Agaricales > Mycenaceae > Mycena > Mycena sp. CBHHK59/15. The sequence goes on from JARGXW010000120.1 coordinate 235,569, forward strand.
CTGTAAGTACACTATGTACTTTTATACTATTTCTCTGCTGTTACTAGTACCAGTACCGGTACCAAGAAACCTTAAATGGCAACGGTGAGGTTGCCCAAACCAGTGTTCGCGCTAAGGTCTAACACCTTAACTCGGTTAAACCTTAATAAGGCTTTTGAGAACCTCAATTAAGGCCGTAAGGGAGGCCCCGGGAAGCTCCACCAAAGCCTTGTCCGGATTTTGGGGCTTTTGAGGCTGAAAAATGGTGATTTCCTTGTCCGAAATTGGGGTTTTTGAGGCCAAAAATGGCCAAGCCTTGTCCAGAGTTGGGGTTTTTGAGGGAATTTTCCCAAGAATTCTTCCCAAATTCCGGGCCCAGAGTGGCCAGGTTTTGATTGGCAGACATTGTTTTGTGACATTTCTGGCGAGTCACACAGGCGACGCGTGACCCACGTGATGACCCTTGTCCGACTTGGTTTGAGGTCCAAAACTCGCCAAAACGTGGGGTTTTTGAGGCCAAAATCTTGGATTTTGCCCGGACAAGGCTTTGGTGAAGCTTCCCGGGGCCTCGTAAGGGCGCACACTGGGGCTAAACTACGGTGACCCAATTGTGACCGAGCTTCCAACAGATGGCACAGCCACGATAGGTCCCAATGGAAAGACCACGTGATCTGCACGACTCGTTGTGCGCAAGTCCCTCTTGAGCTCTTGAGTGGTACTACTACCAGACTGTTCTGAATGCATTCTCCTGACGCGGGCTCTTCTTCCTCTTCTCCGGCATCGGAATCCCCTCCCCCAGAGGAGCAGTACCAACCGTCGAGCGCCGCCTCGCACCTCCTCAATCTTGCCAGTCATATCAGTTCCTCTTTCTCTGGTAGTCCATCGAAACGCCGCCTTCCCGCAGGCTCGTCATTTGCTGCCGCTTCCTCGAGTCGTGATCCGAAGTCGCGGAGGCGCGAGGATCCCAAGCGAGGCGGGACCTGGGATGGCAAGGAAGGGGGAGGAAAGAGAGAGAAAGAAGAATTGATTGACAACCATATCGTGGAGCACCTGAGAAAGGGTGTGCATCATTCAGTTTGCAAACAGTCTCTCCCTAATCATATACGCGCAGAAATCGGAGATCCCTTCCAGGAAGCTAGTTTTAAGGCCGCAAGTTGATCTATGGTGATATCTGTTGGCCTCATTCTTGACATGTTGGCCTGACTACTCTTCGTTGTCCTCTGCAAAAGGGAGCTACTCACGTTGACCTTTTCTGTATTTTACGCAATGTACCTTGGCTGTGATGCCGACTTCAGAATTCCTTGTCTTTCGTATCGAAGTGGCCAGTCACAAGAACCATTCAGATGCTGGATCATCAATTACCTCGAATCGCGTGGAACTCAATAATTAATGGAAAGAGTGTGCCAAGTACTCGTTAACAATCCAGAATTGATATTCGACATTCAACAGGTCCGCAATACAAGTTTCTCTGAGGTTTACGCAGTGTATATAAATACAAGTTTCTGTGGTTACAATCAGCATGCGACACCATAAGATTTGGGTGGACGCCTACTGTTTGTCCGTTAGATCTGCAAATGCGTGCTTCTCTCTCTGTTTCTGCACATCCTCATCCGACCACCCGTGGCGGGCTTTCTCTTCAGCGATCATTCGCTTCTTCTTGACGTTGAGCCGTAGGTTAACCCAGCGGAGCAGGAATGATACTCCAAGCTGCGCGGTTAGCAGCACCATGATGGCAATTTTGCCCGGAATGTAGGCTGGTGCGGTGCTAGGCTGGAATATCTCAGTGCCTATGATGTTGCCCACAGCAAACGAGGTGAGTGTCATTGCATTGATTGTGCTTTTTTTCTGCCAAAAAAGTGAGACATGCCCTGGGGATAAACTATTCCCTAACCGTGTGACCGCTCGTATTACTGGCATTGTACGCGTATATAGTAGAGAGCGCACTCCCGAAAGTCCCGATGAGATACGTCGCTTCCGTCGTCGCTCAGCAGAATAGCGATAAAAATATGCCGGAACATACCAAACAAGAGTGCCCCCTTCATTCCGGTGTTGTTCAGCCCAATGAGCATTGCTGCGGTATGATTAGTTATGCATCGCGATGGGCAACTCTGACGTACCGGAACCCACGATTGTTGGGACCAGAGCGAAGATGATTGGAAGCATTCGCTCTCCCTTGCAAAACTTCAATGGCGCTTAGCACTTCGGTAACTACCCACCTTCTTGTCTGAGTAATAGCCACATGCGAGGGTGGTGATCGCGGCGACGGCCCCTCCGGGAGTCGACAAGATTAGTGTTTGCTTGGAACTGCAAGATGATCAGCAGTAAAACAGTATTGTCTGCGCTAGAATGCGCACGTATATCCAAAGCTCTTGACAATGATATTGCTGACTAGTAAGTTCTACTTGATGCTTGCTCTCAAACTCATGCATACGAAGACGTACAATTGCTCAGTCCACCGTTCGGAATGCTGGCTGGGAACAAGACGGGACGGGATGAGTCGTCTACCCCCTTGCCACAAAAACAAGCTTACTCAGGAGTGTATTGAGGACGATTAACCACGTCCGCACGTCAAATACGGCCTCCAGTATCTGGTCCTTCTTCAGTTTCTTGTTTTCAGTTCCGCCCTGGTCATCCCGGACTCGCTCGAGTGCAGCGATGCGCTCTTCTTTCTCCAGGAAGTTGGCGTGCACCGGCGAGTCAGGGAGCCAGATGAGGACCGCGATTCCAACGAGAATGGCGAGACCGCCCAGCAGGATGTATATGATCTTGTACGGCGCCAAGCGGTTGCCTGAGTAGAAAGAGACCCCCTGAATCCCGGGTCGGCTGAGCACCTCGCAAGCAGGATCACGAGAATCTTGACATGAGACGTACATATGCGACAAAGCCTCCGAAAATCTGCGTCAGGCCGTTCTGGGGGCGGATAAGTTTTCAAAATCATGGTGCTGTGAAGTACACGCACCATGACGTAGAACCACGAAATACGGGAAGCCTACAGCGAACAGTAAAGAGCAAGTCGTCAAAAGAGATACACCCTCCTCGCCTGTTCGTTCTTCTTATAGAACATGGATATGATGAGAATAAGAATGGGCGCGACACAGCTCTCACACATGCCTGAAAAATCACACATTATTTCGGGGCACTAATACAGCGCAATGAAAGCTTGCCCAGAAGGAAACGCAGAGTGAAGAAAGCCCCAAATGAGGTTCCTACCGCATGCAGCATCAGGATGACACCTTCGACAAACGAGGTACGCGTCAGATCGGCTGCAATCTCTGACTAGAGGCGAAATATACCCCACAAGACGATGTTCGCTCCTGAAAGTACGCTGCTCAGGGATAATGCACGCTTGAGCAGAAAAAGTATTTACCAAGGTACTTGGCGACTCTCAGCTTCTGCGAGATGTACACCGTAGGGAATTCAAAGAAGAGGAAGCCTGTGACGGATGTGGTGAATAAAGTATGATACACAGAGCACTGGCGTTACCGAAATAAAAAGCCGCGGACACAAGATTGTATTGCTTGTTGACGCGACTTGGTACTGCGATACGGATAAGATCTATCGACATACCTGTCCCTTGATCGGCAACCCCATAATGCTTTCACCGGTCGTCAAAAACAACAACATTATTGTGCAAACATGAATCGTACCTCGCATAATTCAGTGATGTCTTGTCTCTACAACAGGGTTAGCGGCCAATATGATGCCATCAATTGCGCCGCACAGGAATTGCGTGAAGTAGACTGCAGCGCAAAGTGGAGGAATCAGGAGATCCTGGAGGAACACTCGAATGAGAACATGCCAACGCTGCTGGCAACGCATCCCGTTCACTCGCACATACCAGCTTCCGCCTGAGCTTGAGATTGTACTCCTCGCTAAACTGCGCGGTGCGTAGAGTGCCAACGAGGCGCAGCGCCTCGTCGCCATCCGACGAGTCGATGGTGTCTAAGCCGATCTTTTCGTCGCGCACCTCCACGTCGACGGAGACTTTCTCTGTGTCCGACATCGCAGCTGAGGTCGGAGGATACGGTTTTGGAAAACATTCACAGCGCGCCGGTATTATAGAATATCTCTTATCAGCCGGATACAGTTATGGGAAGCTTCTTCTGTCTTAAGACTTCTCGGAATAGGCTAATCTTCAAGTTGGCACCAGGCACCTGGTCCGAGGTTTGGCGTGGGTAAGGTTGGGGTAAGACGGACTCAATTAAGTGTGTTTCTTGATGCGGCGGAGTCTGCGCACCTGAAATATCGGAGCGTATTTCCCATGCACTAACGGTTATCGTTTGTAATGCTCTCTACTCACATGCACCACAAACCGATAACAGACTACAGTTTCTGGGTAACGATTGCCGACGCCGTAGAGTGATCCGTCAGTGGCAAAGAACGGTAGGGACATGCACTGCCAACTGGATGAGCACTGGGTACCAGTGGAAACGAGACCAGTTGATTCCCTGTGGAGGAAATACCTGGATTCCACAGATCGACAGATGTTAATCCACAGGTCGACAAAGCGCTGGGCGCCAGTGGAGGATTCCACCAAACACACCACGTGCATGATGCCATCTGATTCTGGTGGGCCCCAGACTCCCAGCGACCTTGAGAGAATTCCTATTGCCTTGCCCTAGAACATACGAAGCCATATATGTACATATGAATCCTAGGGTCATGGAACCATTGTACTTTGAGAGCTTGAGGTGCCTGACGCGACGTCAATGAGGCCTTTATACTGTATTTGAAACCCTTGCAATGTCTTTGTGGACGTGTACGTTCGATTCGGTTTTTGAATAGTCTTTTGGTTCTCGGTTCGAGCCTCTTTTGTGCCATTTTTTTTTCAATTATTACCACATTAGGGCCTCGCTCCATCGGCCCGGGCCTTTCACTGGAATCCAGCACTTTGCCGACCTGTGGAAACAGTGACTGGCCCGGTTGAAACCAGTGATTCCACATCCACTGGTACCGTGATGGTAGGTGCAGTGTACATCTCTGCCAACACCAGCCGCTCCGCACTCGGCGGACTTGGGCGTATGCAGACGTGATACATCCAGAAACCCAAGGTGTCAATAGCCTGTTCGACAGCTTCACCAAGGACGGCGTGAGAGCGAACCACCTGCAAGCGTTGAGGCCTCAGGAGCGGGGGAGCCAATACTCAGGACCTGCTCGGTTGACGACAAAGGCTTTTATTTCGAATTGCCCTTTGCCGCGAGGTTGGTCTTCTCAAGAGCGTTTGGCAGGGCGACTAGGCAGCGGAAAAGTCAATGGGTTCCACGCTGGCATCGCTATGAACATGTCAAAAATGTCAACATGGAAAAATAAAGATGATCTTGGTCAAGGGAGGGTGTTGGGACGAGTTCCTTTGCCTTTCAAGCAGACACGAGGATGAGAGCACCGGGGCTTGCATGTTGCAGCCCAGGAAGTGACGATCATTTTTTTTCGGTGGAATCATCTGAGATGGAAGCCTTGAGCAGAAGAAGAGACTGAATATACGTCTCGCATGCCTCCCATACTCCGATGATTACCGTTTGCTCCATTATATTTGCATACACCACAAACTGCCAACAAATTAGAGTTTCTGGATAACGATCGCCGACGCCGCTCCCCCCTAGAGCGAACCGTCATCAAAAAAGGAAGAAAGAGGAAGCCGGAAGGCACGTACGCCATTGCAAACACCCGCCGCGCCGTACTCGCCCGCCTTGAGCGCATGCACCAGCGACACGACTATCCGCGCGCCTGAGCTACCGATCGCGTGTCCGAGCGCGACAGCACCGCTGTGGACGGAGTGTGCGCGTGAGAGCGGGCGATGCGATAAAGACGAAATAGACGTACCCGTTCACGTTGATTTTTGCGGGGTCGATGCTCAGGACCTGCTCGGCGATGCGCACGACGACGGAGAAGGCCTCGTTGATCTCGAACAGTGCGATGTCCTTCACCGAGAGGTTGGCCTTCTCTAGCGCTTTGGGCAGGGCGACGGTGGGGGCGATGGGGAAGTCGATGGGGTCGACGCCGGCATCGGCGTACGCTAAGGGACCTGTCAGTATTATGCCGGAGGTCAACTAGGAAAGAAAAATACAGATGATCTTGGCCAGGGGCGTTAGGCCGAGTTCCTTTGCTTTTTCAGCAGACATGAGGATGAGCGCAGAGGCGCCGTCGTTCAGGGGGGAGGAGTTGGCAGCGGTGATGCTTCCGCCCTGCTTGAATGCCGACCGGAGACTGGGCACCTTCTCGTAGATGACCCGCTTGTACTCCTCATCCTCCCGGACGACGACGTCACCCTTTTTGCCCTTGACTGTCAGCGGCGCGAGCTCTGCGTCAAACGCGCCGGCTTTCCATGCGCGCTCGGCGCGCTTGTACGACTCGATGGCGTGTGCGTCCTGAGACTCCCGGGAGATGCCGTGTTTCTCGGCGGCGGATTCACCGCAGTTGCCCATGGCCTGGTTGTTGTACACATCCCACAGTCCGTCGTTCTCGAGCGAATCGATCGCGGTGAATTTACCAAAGGCAGGGTTTTGGCGTGGGATGAGGAAACTGGGCGGAGGTGAGAATAGTAGCGGTTGAAAAGTATATGATGGCTTACGGCGCATTGCTCATGCTCTCCATTCCACCAGCCGCGACGACGCTGTGGTCGCCGAGCCGTATGCTCTGGGTGGCGAGAATGATGGACTTCATGCCGCTGGCGCAGACCTTGTTAATCGTGGTCGCATCGGAGCTGGACCTCAGTCCGGCGTTGAGTGCGACCTGGCGTGCGGGGGACTGGCCGACGCCGGCCTGGACGACGTTGCCAAAGTAGAGCTCCTCGACAACGGCGGGGTCGATATTTTTCGACGCAAGCGCGTGCTTGAGGGCGGTGGTGCCAAGCTGGGTTGCGGTGAAGGATTTGAGAGAACCATTCAAGGATCCAGTGGGGGTGCGAGACGCGGCGACGATGACAGCTTCGTGGGCCTGATGAGTGTTAGCTGGCGCGTCGTGAGGCACGGGGTCACGCACCATTGAACGAGACAGACGGGGGAACGAGAGTGGACGAGCGCTGAACTTTATAAGACAACAACGGCCGCTATTGAACATTCGATTATCGATGCGATATGTATGTCGTACGATTGTTATCGAGTTGACGGAATGTTAGGCGTTCCTGCCTGACAAGCAGCACTGGACGGAATAGAAGGCAAGGACAAGCAATGGACGTTGGGGACAAGGCCAGTCAGCAACCCCTCTCTTACGGTCATGGGACAGTGGCGGTGCGAAACTATTGCAGCCTACTAGTACTCCTCCCAATCACACGTTAACTACCGTACCCAGCACCATGAACCACGTCTCCAGCCACCGCTCCAGCCGCTGCTCACCCAGCTCGTGCATCAGCTCACCCACTGCGGCCGCTGACTGGCACGGGTGCAAGTACCAGCACGGCGTTCCCAGGGTCGGGTGATCACCCTGCGAGAGCAGCGGAAAGTTCGTCGTTGGCATTCCCAGTCCGAACGACGTGTGTTCCGTGCCCTCAAACGCGAGCCCGCGGAACAGCGTCGTCTGCAGCAGGTCATCGAGGGGCAGCGGGCTGCCACCTGGGTGCGGCTGAGTGCGTGCAAGCAGTGCAGTATGTAGACCCACTCGCGTCGTGGATAGTAAAGTAGAACGCGGGGACTTGAAATGTCACCGAGAACACGATGTATTGCATGCAAGTCAGACTCTCGGGTGGTGTCGGCGCCGTTGCCTCGTCCAGAGGCTCATCGTCAGCCTCCGCGATGGCGCGGCGCGTGTGCAGGGCAGTGCGGGCCATGTACCCGAAGTGGGGGTAGGACTGAGGCAAACTGAGCGGGGGAGGGGGACGGAGGGGATGGACGCGCCTTGTGCTCCTGCCATGTCCAGCGTGCAGCGGAATGGCTATGGATGAAGGCGGCGGCGGTGATGTCGAATTCGGGACGCAGCATGTGATGCGACGGTCACGCCGTGGGAAACATCCCAGTGGTACTGTACAGTTTGATATAGTGACAAACAAAGCTCCTTGTCCCTCAAAACTACGCCGGCAGGCCTCCACCCTCTCGTTCCTCCACAATGGCCGTAGGAAAGGTACTGCTATCCTCCTCGTCTATCTGCCTACGTCTTACCCCCCCGTCCAGAACAAACGCCTCTCGAAGGGCAAGAAGGGTATCAAGAAAAAGGTCGTGGACCCCTTCTCCCGCAAGGGTACGCGTCTCTGTTGTTCTCTCTGCTCCACGTTCACCCCTTTGGCACATAGAATGGTACGACATCAAAGCCCCTTCCATCTTCGAGGTCCGCAACGTCGGAAAAACCCTTGTCAACCGGTCGCAGGGCCTGAGTGCGTCCAGCGCTTCTTTCCCGCGCGCACAGCTAACCATCCATTTAGAAAACGCGAATGACTCCCTCAAGGGCCGTATAGTTGAGGTGTCGCTGGCAGACCTCAACAAGGACGAGGAACAGTCCTTCCGCAAAATCAAACTACGTGTCGACGAGGTTCAGGGCAAGAACTGCCTCACAAATTTCCACGGCATGGACTTCACCTCAGACAAGCTCCGCTCCCTCGTCCGCAAATGGCAGTCCCTCATCGAAGCTCATGTTGACGTCAAAACCACTGACGGCTACCTCCTCCGCCTCTTCGCTATCGGCTTCACTAAGCGGCGCCAATCACAGGTCCGAAAGACCACATATGCCCAGTCCAGCCAAATCCGGGAGATACGAAAGAAGATGTTCGAGATCATGACCCGTGAGGCTACCTCCTGCGATCTCAAGGAGCTGGTGCAGAAGTTTGTGCCCGAGGCAATTGGGCGGGAGATCGAGAAGGCGGCACGGAGTATCTACCCGTTGCAGAACGTCTACGTACGAAAGGCGAAAATCCTGAAGGCGCCGAAGTTCGATGTCTCGAAGCTGATGGAACTCCACGGAGAGTCAACAGATGTGAGTGTCGTCATGTTCGCGCTTTGTTTTCTGATACTCAACCTTGTTATTTTTTCTTTCTTTCAGGAGACAGGCACTCGTGTGGCCAAGGACTTCAAGGAGCCGGAAGTGCTAGAGTCTGTTTAATCGATTTCGTAGCTTATCTCATGTCCCTGTTATTGCACGCGCTTCCACATTATGCTACGGAATCTATGAGCATGCTGCATCGATATCACAATCTTTTAAGGCTTCGATATATTATCCAGCGCTTGCTGACCTACTCCCATGGCAGATGTCGAGTATCTCAAAAGCCAGCTCGCGGCGCACCCCGACTTTCCCAAGAAGGTCAAGCGCCTCGCTGTCATGTGTATGCGCTCACGAACGCGGCCCCATTTCAGGGCATTGTCTTCCTCGACATCTTCCCTATCCTCCGGGACCCGATCGCGTTTGAGACGCTCATAACACACTTAGTCCACCACCTCACGTCGCACACCCTCGCCGCGGCGCCGTCGAAGAAGATCGACGTCGTCGTCGGCCTCGATGCGCGCGGATTCCTGCTGGGCCCGATCATCGCACTGCGGCTCGGCGCGGCGTTCGTGCCCGTGCGGAAGCAGGGCAAGCTCCCCGGCCAGTGCGTGTCGGCGTCGTACGAGAAGGAGTACGGGACGGTCAGTGCCTTCCTTCTGCGCCAATGTATGATCCAACGACCGAGGAATAGGATTCGTTCGAGATGCAGGCCGATGTGATAAAGCCCGGACAGACGGTCATCGTCGTCGACGACTTGATTGCGACAGGTCAGTGTCTTTTCTCGCAAGTACCGAAAGAGTGACCTGACGCGTACGCAAGGTGGTTCCGCCAAGGCCGCAGGAGAACTCATCGCCAAGCAGGGGGGAAAGACACTCGAGTACTCTTCATCATCGAGCTCATGTTCCTCAAAGGCGGCTCCAAGCTGGACGCCCCAGTGTACTCCATTGTACAATCCGACGATTAATTACCTGTTAGATTAATAGTCTTGTATTCAACAGTGGATGGCCATTGATATACAGTATCTTGTGCACCTTCTCCTCGCGTTCCTTATCTTCCTGCGATATCTGCGCCGAATCCGGCGCCGCGGACAGCCGCTCGGGATCCAGCTGCAACATGACCTCGCCCCCCGCTCCTCCACGCTATCCAGCATCTCGTGCACCAGTTGCCCCACATGCGTGGGCAAGACAATGAGCCCCACATCGCTGATGTCCCCTGCCGCCTCGAGCTCCTTCGGGTCCGCCGTCGGGTTGATCGCGGTGTCCTCGTTGCTGATGACGAGCACACCCGCCGCCCCCGCGGCGCGCGCCCGGAGCACCTTCTCCAGGAACGTGCACTCACCGCGGTGGATGAGGATGACGGCGTCCCGGAAGTCGTCATAGTACGGGCCGCAGCCGTAGGTGTTGCTGTTATCCCAATAGACCGGGACGCCGGCCTGGTGGTTTATGCGCAGAGGCTGTTGTCCGCTCTGGGGAGGGACCGCCAGCTCGGGCCCAAACAGCGCCGTGTAACCTGTCACGAGAACATCCATCATGTTCAGTAGGTCGGGGACGCCCGCCTGGACTTCGAGCATGCGGTTGGAGGTGTCAGTATAGATACGCAAAGGGAGGTCCAGGGACCGCTGGTTTTCGAGTGTATTTAACGTTCCGGCGTCGGGGGGACTGAATATGGAGGAGTCGTTGACATATACCGTGTGTCCAGCGCGGACGTCGTAATGTCCCACTGGTCGCATGGGCGATTAATGAGCAAGCCCAGGAAAGAACTCGCGGTCTCACATTTCCGAATATCATATCCCTTGCCATCTATTCTCTGCACAATGTGTATTCGGATTCCCGTCACATTGTGGATGACGAATCCGTCCTCGAGACGGCCAATTTAAGAAGACTCGGACTCAGATCCTCAGGGACAATTTTGGCGTTCGCCGACAAGACGAAGTCGTGGGCCTAGGAAAAGATGTCTTTGAGGTACAAATTGGACAAGAAGGCCCTCCGACTCACAAACAAGTTGACGTGCGGTCGATCGCACCACCCAGACGGGGTCCACGCAATCATGTCCGGGTCAGTTGCTGGCAGAGCCACCAGGTCTCGAGCATAATCCACATCCCCCCGAGAGCGTATTCCCATCACTAACCCAGTACCATTGCGCATAAATGGATGGTATGCGGGGCATTGGTGGTTCTCCACGTTGCGCATTTTCCGGCGAGCTGCAGATATCGGTTTTATGTGTTTGTTGCCCAGCGTCAACAGGTGGCCTTCTGTAGTGAACACCCAGTTGGAGTCATCTCTATGGAGGGGATTCTCTTCGTCAAACAACAAGAACAGATACTTGGGAGCGAGCCGGCGTCAGGGTTGCTGGGTGAAGGAAGCGCAAAGTATCCTACCTTGAGTGTTTCTGACAGCGCAAAAGACTCCATTCTGTCGTCGCGCGAGTTGGTTCGTAGATCCTTGATACCAGTCAGACCACAGTCCACCTTCGCACGAGTGGTGATATCGAAAAGAATCCTCTCTCCGACATCAAGATAGAAAGGATCGCCGGTCGCCTGCACGAGCCGCATTATTTTCAGATCGAGGTTGGGCAACTCGAGAACTGACTCTGTACAGATACCAACTAGACTCGACAAATTCTGGGTAGGACGACATCAGATGGAGCCAACCTAGATGCTGAATAGTTACCCGGACGAAGAGGGTACTGGTGGGATGTAGCTTGCTTGAAATTTGTATCGAATACTTCGGGAAGACCCGAGTGCTTTCGCCACAGATTGTAATCTGCACCATTAGCTTGAAATGAATATTGAACGAAACTCACTCACAAATCAAATGAAGCTTGATGGCATTCTGTATATCCCCGGCCAAGACTTGGGGATGATATGTTAACAGTGATACCTTACGACACGCAGAATGCAGGTACCTTGAAGGCCTGGCCAGAAAGCAGACAGTGAGTCCACTGTGAAATAAGCGGTATCTCCAGTATTCATATTCACGGTTCGGTACTTGAGGGTTAGGGTCTGTTAGCAAGGCGAAGATACTGACGGGAAGACCTCACCCAAAAGCCATCGGGTGCCCGAGCCCATCTCATGATAGCAGCATACGAGTCGTCCCACACGTCCAGGAATTCCACCTCGCCTAGATGCTCAGTCAAAGCGATACGTGTCACTACCCAAAGCTACTCACCACTCATGATATACCACTTCAGTGCGTATTCATAAAAGGAATCCATCCCCGCCCCGATCCCGCTCACTTCGGGTTTGGTCCAGGTCTACAGGTGCAGCAGAAAAAATTAGAGCGCAAGTCAAGCGAAAGAGAGCTAAAACGAACGCCCGTCCGGGCATTGATGGTGTTCCCCACGAGACCGATATCTGTCCTGCGATTCCAGACAGCAAAAAAGGCCTTGTAAGCGGCTTTTTCAAATCGGTCATCGCCAGTCAAGCGACTCAAGGTCGCAAATTCCAGAATCAGAGAACCAGCACCGGCGGTACCTGTTAGCCTTGAAATCAACCGTCAACCAGACAGGAACTGGATCCACCCACATGTTTCAGGAGATTCCCCTCTCAAGACACCATGGCGGAGATGGATCTTGGAAATGCATGTATTTTAGTTTCGTTGACAGAGTTTATGCATTGCATCATTTACCCTTGCGTAGGGAAGGCCTGTGGGTGTCGCAAACGCGGGCAGAAGTCTCTTGCCAAGGTCGTGTGCCATGTCAAGAAGTTCGCCGCGATACCACGGTAGAAAAAAAGGCTGCCCGGTTTGACTCGCAAAGATGTGACCGGAAAGCAGACCCCCGAGAACACGAATAGTGGTCTCAAATACCTGAGGCCTAGTGTTCACCTATGAAATTTCCCAATGGTGAACGTTGGAGAACGAAATAGTAAATGCTTTTCATTCTCACGTCAAAGGAAACCCATTGTATCACATTTTTGACGGCACTTTCAAACCCTGGTCGGTCGTCGAGGACAACAAGCGTATCTAGCACGTCTATTAGTGTGAGGGAAAAGTTCCCAGCGACGTCGTTGGCTGCGTAATTTTCACTGCACCGCGTTGAGTGTATAACGGGGCGTTTGTCTAGAAAACTCACTTACGGATGAGCCCAATCAGGGCCTTGCCCAGTGCATGAAAGCGGGGACAGCTAGATGCGAATAAGTCCAAAGTAGAGAAACACATTTGTGAGAGAGACTTCATCCAACGGGAACGCTGTATTTGCGTTAGAAGAAGAAACCCGAAGTGGACAAAGCCTACCGACCATAGGTCATATAACTGTCGAAGCCATGATACCAGAGTTCCCGAGTCTTTTCTCTGATCCAGCAGAAAGCTCAGAATAATTCCCAACAACCTCTCATCCAAGCGATGTAACTGACCGAGCAATAAGTTTCCGTTCATTGGTCCAGCCAAGACTCTTCGAACTGAGGGGCGAGGCGTTTGTATTCTTAGCCCACTTGGAGCCCTCAAGCACGATAACCAGGATTGCTAGTAGAGACTCGGGCCAGTACTGTCGCCACTTCATGGAAGGACTAGCTATAGTCCTGGGGCTCGGACCACCCTCTGTAGCGTCCGACGTGCTCTGCTGAAGGCAGTCTTTCAGAAGGACAGGGATCCTTTCAACCACAGCGCTTCGCTGGTTCTTAGCTGGCCTTGGTTTACAAACTAGGCAATTCGATCACTTGGTGTCGTGGCATGTCGTACGTAATTTATTTGGCTTCGCCCTTGGAGCGAAACTTTGCCGAAACTTCAATCTTGAACGCGTCGCGCGACAATGTCCGATGTTTCTGGGATACTGGGACAATATATGCTGAAAGGCTGGGTAATTTCTCCCCCACCACATCATCTGTAAACCAAATACTCTACCTGTATAGGTTCTAACGGACCGAACATGTTCTACTGTGGGATGTAGTGTCCCTTTGATGCGCTCTCCGACTGGAAAAACGCCTGTCGTCCATTTCTGCGCAAGCTGCGATGGTAGCCCCGACAGTATGTCACATCCTCATATGTTCAAGTTTTTAGGAGAATTTACCTGCACCTTGATCCAGTTCGACCGCCGCTCCAAATGCCAGACTCTTCTGCTAGCATCTCCTCGAGCTCACATATCTCTCGATCATCGACACCACCAACGGAAATATCAAGTGCTCTGAGCTCGCCCGTATTCGCACCGCCTGCAGAGACTGAGGAAAGCAGGCGAAGGCGAGAGCAGTCAGATGCCGCCCGCCTCAGCCATTGGCCAACGGCTTCTCAAGGTGAGCAGTTTGTGGACAAGGGACAAACGTAGGAGAAACAGACTTGCAAGGGATGGGCAATGCTTGCCGATGAATGTCCGAACACGCGTTGCTTTGGAGTGCCCTTAGTTAGACCACCAAAAGCTGGCGGAGAAAAGGATCCCCGCAAGGTATGATTGTGAAACTGGGATTCCACCATCTAATCTAGCAGCAGGAATGCGTCATCTGTGGAACTGTATATGTCACTGAAGTAGATTGGGCCGGTCGGGAGCGTCTTGTTCCTGAAAACTCTGGCAAGCACAGAAGCGCACCCGACATTGTCAACAAGGGAAAGGCCTATATTGATGAAATTCCGGTGGGCATACATCGCTTGCCCGTCCCTTATGGTTTTTCATCAGCATATCAGGTTCAGAAACTTGCGTTGGAACGAATTAGTTCCGACCTTCCGCAGGTAAGTATCATCCCAACTCAAACGCTCCGCCTCACTGGATAGTATAAGGTTAATAATAGGGCCCCTCCCACCGCTTCGGGCTCAACCGCCACCACTGTTCGTACTATTCTAAATAACCACGATTCCAGGCGCTCACCGCTTCAGGCGCGACCCAATACCTTGCTCTCGACCCTGGATGAATCCTCGCAAGGACTGGAGTCACTCTCCGTGCGTTGTCGGGGCGGCTTACTTCCTCACGGCTGGGCAGACAGATACTGCTTCGATTGGAGCAGTTGCTGACGCTGTTTCCAAAGTTGTTCATGCTTTGACTCAGGTCAAGCAACTTCAGTGGGCTGAAAAACATACTGGGGAAACTATCTGAGGTCACATATTGCACCACATGCTTAGTCATCCCGACTCGGATTCACGGTGTTGCAATATGTATGATATCTGGCGATCTAATCGAATGCTATTCGTTGCAAACATCTCGGCGGAAGTTGTTTGAGGATATGGTCCTTTTGCTGCCGGCAGGCCGATCTGACTCGTGTTCTGAGCGTGGGCCCCTCATGGTTCGACGTCTCAAATACTCTGACCTTCAGGTGGATGACACTTTCTCGATGCACCTTCTCAACTTCTTCAAGACCTTGAGCATCAACTCTTCGTCTGGTGGTGGACGAAGTGCCAGGGAAGCGGAAATCGACTCCCCGGCCTCGGATGTATCGAATAGCCCGTCTCGGAAGCGTAGGCGACTCAAAAGACGGTCGAAACCGTCGCTGTGTGGCAGGTCAGTCGAATTCTGTGTGATCAGTTCAGCATACTGATGGTAGTGGTGTAGCACGGACAAGTTGTAAGTCTCGTTTGCGAAATAAGTTTTATTTGATTGTGTAAAACGATGAAAGTTCTTCCCTCCAGGTTCTGTGATCCCGATTGTACGCGAGGGAGGCTCCCATTCCATTCTTCATCTGGAACCTGAGAACCATCGCCAAGACGATGAGATTCAATCAAGAAATTGGAGTCCTATTCCCTCCGTTCAACAGGATTCTCACCCGACAGCAGTCTGCAGCCGTTTACGGGAAGATTTTTCTGAAGGCGATTCATGGAAATCGACGAACGAAATCACACCCCCACGGATTCTATTGTCTCAGATCAGGAGCCCCAGTCGCCCATTGACGAGCAACTGTCACATCCCGTACAATCCCGAGCTTTCAGTCCTTGGGAGGAGCTCTCTCAGAATGAGGCCGCCGAAGACATGATTCGTCCTCTTCCAAAGGCAAGGTCCTTGAACTAGAAAATATCATCTAACAATCAATTATGCAGCTGCCATCAGACTGGAGCCACTCTCCGCACTCAAGCATCGCGACAGTTACCCCGATGTCAGTTCTACGTACTTCGCCTATTTTCTACACTGACGCACGGGTAGACGCCGGTTTTCAATTTTCGCGACGAGGAGCTTTCTCAGAGTGAAATATCATTCAATACCACTAGATCTCCCAAGGCAAGTTGTGCGAATCGCATGATTCCACCTAACAGCCTCTCCCAGTTTGCATCAAATTCACGTCACTCTTCGCCCCATGGAAATCGAAGGCACTCCCCAGATGTTTGTCGGACCTTTCATCTGTTTATTCTGTGCTGATGGAAGTTAGTCTTCTCTCCGTAATCGGTCGCAACACCGCGAGCCTGTCGATGCGACTTATTATATCATCCCTGGAGGCATGAATGTGATATTTCAAGACGAAAACGGCAATGAAATTACCAGGTAATTGTTCTCCTCATATAAGCTCGGCTTGACCACTTACCATATCAACTCATATTTACACATCATTTAGAGTGGGCGATTTTAGCGGTAGACGGCGCAGGATTTCCCCTATTATTGTTCAAGATGAATACGGGCGAGAATTATACAGGCAAGTACTGTTCGGTACCCTGTATTGACTGCCTGTTGAATGACTCGCTTAGGACAGGCGATGTGCGCCAGTCCAGAAGGGATGAATTTCGTCGCAGAGAAGAACCCGTCCCGCGCAGACATCGCCATGACGAAGACGAATACCGCCACGGAAGAGGTCACCGTTCTAGATCTGAAGAGTTGTATCGCGGCGACACATACTCCCAAGGTAAGATACATTATTCACCATGCTATTACTTACGACCAATACCAATATCTTGTACAGATCAAGTTCTGACCGATACAGTAGGAGTGAGCCGCCAACCATTGTCGTGATCGATAGTACCGGTCGCCAAATCCCGATGTCAGTTTCCTGTTGTATACGACAATGTTTTAGCGCTGATTCTTTGCCACCATCCAGTACGCCGAGTTTGACGCGTCATTCTGATCATCATCCATCTCGACCTGAGTGATTTTTCTTTATGTCCGACGACCGCGTGAACTTCCTCCCCCTCTTCCCCCTCGGCCCCGTCCGCCTCCTCGACGGGGCTCATCTTGGACGCGACTGATTTCGTCTCGACTGAGCTTCAGCATCCCCCCACTGAATTTACCTACTCCCATTTTTAAACCCCGATCCCGTTTTCTGTTAGGGGCCATTGAGGTGGTGGAGGAGGATTCGAACAATTTCTTTATTGTAGGATGATAGTTTCCAAGGTTTTTAGCCTATCAGTGTAGATGAGATTAGCGTGATACACCAAACATGGATAAAAGCAACGCGCCTCTTCCAGCTGTTGTTTTTGTCTGTGCTTCTGTTTATCAACCATTCCTTCCCGAACGCGTTTTGCAGCTTTGTTTCTTTCTGATTCTCGCACGGATCTTTCACCTTTGCCGAGTTTGGCTTGTCCGGTTAGCTCCAGAACTCGTCCTGCAAGCGCTTTCCTCCGGTGCGCTGGAGTTAAATCCAATTCTGGATTTAGAGACCCCGATAGCAACTTGGTATGAACCAGACGATGCAGCAGGGCATCGTTTTGAGCATTAGTCCTGACCTATAATAAGCACTGGCGTCGAAAGTAGCGCGAGAATGGTTACCGCTCATCCCCCCCATCTACTGCGGACGGTTCTGGTTGCAGAGCTCCCGGATCTTGCCTGAGCTTCGACACCTTGGATGACTGAACATATCTATGGATAAGGCGCTGTGTTGACCCCTAAGCTTCAAGACGAACAGACCATGAATGCTTTTTTCTGGGCCATTTGGGATACGTTGGCAGGTCCTGACCTCGTAGCCGTTTCTGAGAATACTACGACATTGTTTGTGTGTATGGAAGATGTAAATTCATCGTCTTCGTGTTCAAAGTCTGGAGAGTTGGAAGCTTTAGGGTCGGAATAGATAGGAATACTCGAGCTACCATTTTCCGTGTCACCGTCTGATCCATACTCTTCTGTTTGAATGCCAGCCCATTCCTCTGAATCGTCAGAATCTTCATCGACTTCATTAGAATGAAGCTGGGGATTTTGTCGGTGCGGGACGGGCTCTCGGCACGTTTGCGTTTTTGGCCAGAGGAAGGGGCAGGGAGAGAGAAGGAGCTCAGAAATTGCTGGCCGTGAGCATGTAATATTTGGAGAAGATCATCGTTTGAATCTGACATTTTTAGTGTATTCTTGGTTCCGGATTTAGGAACCAAGCTGAAAATCGAATATCCAAAATCGTGGCTTAGTAATCCTGTGCTCTTTCCCATCACGTGCATCGAGCTCCTGGCATTCCATTGGGTCCAAGGAGAGGAGGACACCCAAAAATGAAGATTTTGAAAGTGTGCTATGGTGGAGTGGTTAAAACGGCAGTTGGCAGCAGTATGCGGTAAGCTAAGCAGCATTGGCTCGAGACAGCCAATCACCTTCTTTGTACCAGAGTCTTTTTACCCGAGTTTTGTGTTCCTGAGTGTTATTTTTGTCAGCACTAGTGTTGCGGGAAATAACCTTCCGAAATTTACACTTGGAAATTAACAAGGTAAATTATTCCCACGTATCTTTAGTAGTGGGTATTGCGCCCTCGAGAGGTTTTTTTCATCACGCATGACCATGTATGGAGCGTTACTGCTGTGACCATCCCATATGGAGATTTGGCCGACCATATTGCTTTACTTATTCGGATATGTCATGTGCGATGTCTCCCTTGTGTCTCACTTTAATTTCTGATAATAAACTGAGACACCTCGTTGTCTATTATAATCTAGTCGTCCGATGCAGATCCCGATGTCCCTTCGAGCCGCCCTGACTTTTCATCCCCATGTCTATTCTCCTCAATGGCTTTCTGTGCGTGAATCTCCACTAGGAGAGAGGCTATTTAGTGTGTGACATGGGTACAGGTAGACCCGCGGTATTTTCTCACGGGTATGTGCAGGTCCTGGTCCGGCAGGTACCGCGAGTGCCGCCACCGGTTTTACCCGCTGTAACTGTCACCTGTCACACATGCCACTGACCATCGCCACCTCTGCACTTGCTCTGACCCTTGGACCCGTCTGCTGACTTGCAGACGCTTACACCCCTCACGCCTGACCATTCACCCACCGCGTGACACGACCCGGGGCCTCTCACTTGTAGGCGCTGTCGGAAATTTGTAATATTTCTTATAAGGGGTTGTATGGCCTTGTAAGGCCATAATAAGATCAGCTCTTATAATAACTTATATCAATAAAGATCACTTATAAGATTACGCGATTAAAAGGGCGGGGCACTGCGTATGGGGGGACTGTGGATCCGGGTGCATGCATAGCAGTAGCAGGGAACAGCCCAAACTGCAAAATAGTCCGATATTGCAGGATGTAGGGTCATTGTAGACCCTTATTTACCTGTATTGTTTAACAAGTGTTCTTATAAGGTTCTTATAATGTAAGTCTCTTATAAGGCAAAAGATAAATTTCCGACAGCTACATGCCTCTGAGCAGACTTGCCAGATCACCTGTGCACGGACTCGTCCTGATACGCACCGCGCAAGTGGCTCTGCTCCCCAGGTGCCCACCTGCCAACTTGCCCAACACCTGGCACTCGCACTTCGCCCTTCGCTGAGCGTGCCCTGATAGCATGCCTGCCTGACTTTCACACTCACTCTCCAGCACCCACGCATGTGTGGCTGCCTTCCACTTGTCTCGACTGCGCCTGCGACTGACAACTGGAGCTACAATACTGCCGTCTCATGCGCTGTAGCTCCCCCGCTCTGTCACATCTCTTGTGGCTCGCTTGGCCTGGGTCCGCCCTGCCGACTCGGGCTCGTTTCATGCACTCGACCCAATGCAAGGTCCCTCTCCCACGGTCGGCGCCGACTTGCGCTCGCAGGTGGCGTTGTTCGGCCAGCTCATGTGTTCAGGCAATCCCCACAAGACGTCACGTCAGGCGTGAACACCACCATCATTGGTGTGCAGCGCTGCTGAATGCAATGTCGCAAATGACGCACCGGGCACATGTAGAGCAGTGTGGGTTGGGCTCACCCACAAGCGCTGAGCACTTCCAACTGGACACGTCCCACACTCAGCGGACATGCCTTTGATTCGCCTGGGAGCGTGAGTGTACCCGGGTCAGCGTTATTCGTCGTCCTGCATGGTTCGGACACAGACGTGCACCGCTCTCCCTCAGTGCCCTGCACCTATAACTCACCACTTGACTCAGAACTCAGTCCTCACCTGCTCATCCTTCACTGGTCATTGGTCACCCTTTGCACTTGGAGACGTTGCCGACAGGTCGCCTCTCGGCTATGTCTCAATGACGAAAGCCGTTGGGTAGATGAATGTGGGTTGGCCTCCTGGTGCATCACCCATCAATTTATTTCATGCCACGTACTTATTCCCCTCCACCTGTTCCCTCCCATTCCCCGAAGCCCTCAAACGAAACACCTGACCTGCTGGGCACGCCCTGGACTGCATCCAGCCAATTCGTGTGTGACACATCTCCATGCCATGCAAGCCCTTCCAGGACTGCAAATCGGTGTCTGGTCACCATTGGTCGGGGACACCAACCACCCTCCATGCCTGAGTTCGTCTGTGCGTTCATCCCGTGCATACCAGTGACCCAACTCGACACAGACCTGGTTGCATACATCCTGATCAGTCACATCAAGCGCAATTGCGTTAACCGTGTGAGTCAGGATGTATCTGAGCACTGCGAGGTGGCACACAGAGGACAGGTGATGCGTGGACTTGAGCATGTGGCACAGATTCAACCATGACACAGTGAGGGTTAGAAATAATAGTTGCACAACCTGTAAATTCAAACCAAATTAAATATTCTCCAAGCCTTTCTAACCCTTGGGTTCATGCCCAGGTATACCGTGGTGAGACGACCCATGGGTTTTGAGGGAGTACCGCAGGCACAAACCCAGATGTGAATTCAGATATTTTCTCAAACTCGGCGACCTAACATTTTGCCTATGTTTGTTTTTTCTGTCCCCAAAGGACACGGAAAACGAACATAGGGTCCTTTATATTGAGAAGACCATAAAAATCTCCTCTGGAAATCCAGAGCTCAAGCATTCAGAACACTGATATGTGGGCTCTGCCGTGGAGCGGGCCTACTGGTACTTATTAGCTAATTTACCGTAGTGCTGGAGGGGTAAGAAAAGGGCGTAAATTACTGTACTATTACGTTCAATTCGACAGTTACGTGTCACGCACCCCCCTGTCGGTGTCGAATTTGGTATGTGGTCACATGTCACGGAGGGGACTGTTGAAACCACCTGGTGGTTCATTCCGACGGGGGTTCGCCAAAAAGGTTGAATTTGCCAAACTTTCGTGTTGATTGTCGAAACAAAATTTCGGTGGTTGTGTCGAATTGGTTGAGCGAGTCACGTGTCACACCGCCTGTCGAATTGAACACAATAGTACAGTAGCTCAGCCCTGAGGAAAAATTAGCCGTGAATCCATGAAGTTTTCGAGATATAATCCGACCTGGGCGTACCTCAGCAAATGAGAATCCACCCTTTCAAGGGATAGAAATATATTGAAAGGGATAGAAATATATTGACCGTCAATTTCAATCCTCACACGGTAGCCGGCAGATGCCGGGGTGTGATCTGCGTGACAAAAAAATAACACTCACTGCACCCCGTTGGCAGGGCCTGCTGACATGGGTGGACCTCTGCCGACCACTGCTGATCTGATGTCGGCAGGGCTGGGCAGGCTATGTTTTCGCTGCTCAGCAGAGGTCCCAAACACAGTGACTGGTCCCACTTTTAAGCAGTCTTTCTCAGCGGACTTTTTTTAAGCAGTAAAACAACCCAGGACACCAATGTCAGAGCTCAAGGACACCTTGGGAACCTGAAATATTATTTTTCAGGAACCGGTCAAATAGGGACGGTAAATTAGGTCAAATAGGACTGCTCCAAAGCTTGGAGGTAAATCACCCCGGTCAAGCAGGTCTCCGGCCTATTTCAATTGTCCCTCGTTTCAGTCATTTGTCATGTCAGCCTAGGGAACACTAGGACTCAAAACAAACGCGATGTCAGGAAATACACAAGAAAGGGAAAATGAGAGGCACCAGAGGAGGAACCAAGTTTGCCCGGAGGGCTATAGTATGTAAGCACTTCTAAGGTACCCCCCATCCACCCTCGATGAAGATCACATGATCAGATGTGACAACTCCCATTTCGGGAACATCCCAGTAGAAAAATCTGTAAAATAATTGCTGGCCTCATTTGGGTCAAATCCTTCGACCAAATTGAGCATTTCCTTGTGCCATCGCTCTTGATCCACGAACACATGGTCGGAACTTTTGATTTGGGCCGGAATTAAGCAATCTATCAGAATGTCGGTCCAAATCAGCACCTGCCTTGGTGTGAGGCTATGCAAAGAGACTGTATCGGTTGAAGCCTGAGTCCTCACGGGAAGACCAGCTGGAGAAGAACACAATGGACTCTCTGGATGCGGTCCCTCTGTTATCCATGAGGAGGTAAGCTATTCTTCTGGACTTGGAGCTGAATTTGATTTCTCGGCGGGCAGATTTGTTAATCGTTGCCATCGGTTCGGGGATGCCTACCTCAACCACAAGCTTACTGGAATGCAAGCAGAATGGGCAGCGAAGTGCTACCCTAAGCATAGAACCTACCCTGTATCTATTTTGGCAGAACTCGACACGGCAGGTATCCGTTGACCACCACTAACCTCATAATTCACTCAAATTTCATATAATTCACTTAATTCACTACCCTACAAGACCCGGAGAGCAGTCATTGCTGAACCTTTAGGTTTGGCTACCCAAGGGAACTTGGATTTCGGGAGATTTTGCTACATGTACAAACAAAAATTTAGTCATGCAACATTGGTCATTGCGAAAATAAATCGAAAGAAAGTGGGGTAAGATATATAAATAAATCAAAATGCAAAGATCTGTTTTGAGCTTGTCACCGGCTTGAATCCTCGGTAAAAGCCCATTTAATCCTCTGGAACCAAAAGATATTCTCAAGTCCAGTTTTCCGTCATTAGTCATTTCTGCTTTATGTTCGGGACAGCATCCGTTGACATTCGGGTGCAAATCCACGAGATCAATTTGATCTTGCCAGCGCACACAACATTTACCTTCCTCCTCCATGTCCTCTCTAGCTACCTTTTGCAATGTGCCCGTATCCACTGGGTTTGACGGCCATGTCGTGTTTCTCTGGAATGGGTCATTAATTCTGGGCTCCGTACACACAACTCTCGAATCTCTGGGCTCCTGATGCTTCCGTGCGATGTCGGCGTCATGTCGATGGTCTTGAACAATATTCCTGTGACAGCTTCCCTGGCTTCTGACCTTGTGCTTGGCTTGGACTGGCTCAACTTTGTTCGGTCCTCTGCACCTGAACCTTGTAGTGCATCTGGGTTTTGGTGTCTTCCTTGATGTTCGAAGCCCCCCATTCTGACCATGGGCCCCACGGAATCTGGATCACCATTGTCCACTGGTACATTGTAGCCTCTTTCTGGTAGTATTCTGGACTAAATAATTTACTCCCAGCTACCCATGCTCTTGCGCTGATGTTCCGAGGAGGCACCGGTGTGGACGCTTCCTCGTCCTCCCCGTCAGTGTCCTTGGGCGGACCTGATGTGGTATCTACCCCCTCATCGATGCCCCGTATGTGAGGTATCGATGTTGTAGCTGCTTCTAACCTCGCAGCCCGGATGCCCCATACGCGGGGTTTCCAAACATCTCGTACGCGAGGTGCCGCACCCCGTACACAGGGTGTTCTAAATCCTAATGATGATATGATGCCTGTTGATCCCACTTGTGCTGTACTGTGATGATCCATTTGTCTCCCTTACTGTGAATGAAAAAAATAGTATTGTACGTTTTCTCGTTTACAATCAACGAGTTCTTTGGGCTGTATTGAGGAAGATGACTGCTCGTCATGTGCAGATGTCTGCAAGAGATTCAGGTGAAAAGACAAAAAGTGTAGAAGCCTTGCGCACTGAATTTCTTGCCCATTGGTGTGCAGAAGCTTGTTTGGTTCTGAAGTCTGAAGCTATGCTTGCAGGCCTGAGTCCAAATATTCTTTCGCCCAGTGAACTCCAACAGTGTGAATTAACCCTTGGCCTTCGGTCCAACCCTCAGAAAAGAAAGTCTATGGCCCTTGACGGCAATGTTCACAAGCGTCCTCGTTCGTTGAGACTCCTTTCCCCATCATACTTCATCAGGATGAGAAGGATCAGATTGTTCGCGAGTTTTGCCAAGATACTGCTAACACATCAATGAGGCGATATGAATGTTCTTTCTGTGGTAAATTTGAGAAGGCAAGTCGTACCAAAATAAGAGTTGTAAATGTGCTCGATATTTCACTGCTTGAGAGAGCTGTTGCAGAACTTCGGGTAGTGTCTCAGCAGCCTAGAATTGAATCATTCAACAACTCCTCCCTGGTCAGCGGTTCATATGTGCTGTGCCATCTCTGCAATTCCGCTGTCAGCAAAAATTCTTTTAATTCAATTCCTTTGCGCAGTTATGCAAATGGCCTTTGGATAGGACAAGTTCCGGAAGAGCTTAAGGATCTCACATTTTTGGAAGAACAATGTATCGCACGAGCCCGAGCGACAAGATGTATGTACAAGCTCACACTAGGACCTTCGGGTCAGCTTGCTGCTCAGGGAAATGTTTTTATTTCACCTCAGGACACAACATCTTTCATATCTGCGATGCCAATTCCATTATTTAGGTTGAGGGATGAAATCTGTGTGATTCTTGTGGGATCACCTGACGCCGAGGTCACTCATGATATGCTGAAAAGGTCGCCGCTGCTCGTGCGTCGCGAGAAGATTTGAACTGCTCTATTTTGGCTGATTGAGAATAACCCACTTTATGCAGACCTTGATAGAAATGTTGTACTTGATAATTCAGAGGAATAACCAGTGCATGATTGCCCGCTTGCCACTACAGATTGTCTCCATACAAACTCTGCAAATAATCAAGGGTCTTCGTACACATCATATTCAGATCAAGTGAATGCCGAATTATTTGAGAGAACAGATACTTTTGAACTCACATCTTCAACACTCGTAGATGTTGATAGTCTTGCATCGACTTACCAGCAGAGGAAACTTGATGCTCTCCAAAAGTTGAAGAAACAAGACACTGGATTTGTGAAGTTTCCATCTGGGAATACACTGTTATCAACTTCAAAAAATCCTCGGGTTTTTGGTTGGTTATGGCCCACTCTCTTTCCGTATGGAGTCGGAATGGTAGACAACAGCAATGTCAGAATTTCACTGGAGATTCCATTTCATCAGGTTGATACCGCACCGCATGTACAACATTTGTTGGGTATGAGGGATCCACGGTTTCAGGTTCATAAATCCTTTATTTTTGTCATGAGCAACATCATCCAGCGATGGCAGTCATCGTTCAAATCTCGCCTTGCAACGAATCGATCGTGGTTTCCAGTGGTACAAGATTTAATGCAAAAGGTTGACACCCAATGTATGGATACTTACCAAGCTAAGCTCGAAAAAAATCCATTCGCAAAGCCTGAAAATGAAGGGAGAAGGCAGCAGCCAAGGTAATGAGATACATCAGTTATGTCTCAGATCATATCCCTGGGTCAGTGGGGATGTCAACAGCATGAAGCAGCAAATGCACAGTAAAATTATATGTGATGGCTTACCCCATTTTTTCGCTACAGTTAACCCTGCAGATTCTCATAATCCAATTGCACAAGTCTTAGCTGGACGAGACATTGATCTGGACAAGATTTTCGACACGCTGGATGGTACGCAGAAGGAACCAAGTATCCGAGCAAAAACATTGGCTGAAAATCCGGTAGCTGGTGCTGAGTTCTTCCATCTAATGATAACAAAGTTCTTGGATATAATTCTGGGCGCAAAACGGGTTTCAAAAATTGGTATTCTCGGGAAGGTTAAAGGGTGGTATGCAGTTGTTGAGGCGCAGATACATGGTTCACTCCACCTCCATTTGCTGATATGGATGGACGGTGCCCCTGCTTCACCTTTAGATATGAAAGAGCTAATGAATTCAGATGCCGAGTTCAAACAGAAACTTACCGCATGGTATGATGATATCATTTGCCAGAGCTATCCGAAAGATACAGTTCCGTATCTTGCGGCTGATGGTACTCCGAAGCAACTCCCCGTTCTCAGTTACCCATTAGATCCTGATTCCCCTGACTATGATCTGAAAAGAGACCAACACCACCGAGATCTGTGTGAGAATACCGGACTAGTGCATGGACACAATGCAACATGCTTCAAGCATATCCCGCATCACATACACTCTCTCCTCAATCCAGATAATGATTGCAGGTTGAACTCCCTCGTCCTCTGGTTGCAAATACACATTTCGATGATGAGGATGATCTTATAATACATGTGAAACGGAAGTCTGAATGCCACAATCCGACAGCTACTCTTTGTCTAGGATGTAACACTGACCTCAAGCAAACAGCATCTGGCTCCATTGCAATGGCTATGGTTGAATATATGGGGAATTACACTATCAAACTGCAGTTGGACACTGCAATTGTATTTTCCGCCCTCTGCGCATCAATCAAAACTCTGCAAAATAAGCCTCCTCAGGACGTAGATGGTCAGATTGACAATTCTGAAATGGCCCGGTTAATGATGGTTAAAACAATGAATACTTTGGTTGGCAAAAGAGAGTTGACAGGCCAACAAACAGCCAGTCTTTTGCTTGGTTCGAAGAACAATTACACATCAGATGAATATCAGGAGCACTGGTGGTCTTCTATGCTCAGAGATATTGCACGCGATGTTTTCACCGTTGACCTTGAGGATCATTCCGAGCTGCATGCACTGCCAGAGACAAGAGAAGAGCTTGAAAATGATGCGCTAGATTCGGACGAAGCCCAACGCATGATAATCCCAGATGATGAGGACGATGGAATGATGTTGCTCACACCAGAAAACCTCAATTGAGCTTCTGAAACTGAGGAATACAACGAGGATGCCCAAGAGAAGAGATATTCAAACTTGTTCAGTGACATGTTCTACCGGCCATCAGAGCTTAATTCAATGTGCGTCTGGGATATTCTAAGGAACTATGTCAAGGAGAAGAAGCCCAAGTCAAAGACTCAACGAAAGACATACATGCATTTCAAGCGAGGGCATCCCCAGTACACGACTCACTGCTTAAAGAAATTGGATGTACCCGTAATACCTGTCTTAATGGGCTACCGTGTTCCTCGGAATGACTTGGACAATGACCTGACAAAGTACGCTGTAGTCGTCCTCACGTTGTTCAAGCCGTGGTCAGATGTAAAATCTTCTCCTCTGAAATCTCCAGACATGGCTTGGCCAGATGCACTCAATGACTTCAAACCGTCCATGTCAACAGAACATGTGAGAATTGTGCTCAACATGCAGCTCTTGTATCAGACTCGAGACGCCAAACTTTAAACGGCTGGCTGAATTAACGAGAATGGCCAAGAATACAGGAATTGTGGGAGATGATGAGGGCAACAAGGAATATGATCCTGTTTGGGAAAATGCAATGCAAACCACCATTGATCCAGAAGAATTGGACACAGACTACATGGCATTTACCAGAGATACCAGAGCAACCCGAGACATCCAGCAAATCATTCTGCAGGCAAATAATGTCAGCTTTTATTCCGTGAAAAATACGCCAAGCAGTGAGACATGCGCCAAGTTCGGACAAAGATCACGGCTTGGAGATGAAGTTGAAATTTTCAGAGCAAGTATTGCTGCCAAAGAACTTTTGAAGGAAAAGGATTTGCTCATCAAACATCGTCTGAAAGTCGCGGAGAACACAGGAGAACAGAATGAGCACTTTGATCTAACATCTTCGAGGATACCACATGCACTTTGCACAACATTGGCAGAGGAAGCGAAGAGAGCGATTGAATTATATGAGAAACACCGTATCGACTCTGACTTGCACTCACGTTGGAACTCCCTACATCCATACCAGCAACTATGTCTTGCGCTGATCATCAAACACACATTGAATGATGAACAAACTCATGCATTCCTGCTGTTAGCTGATAAAATTGGTCGTGAACTAGAGAATGGCCATAAAGATTCACCTATATCCCTGCTCTGTACTGGGCCTGGTGGAACAGGGAAGTCGGTCATTTTCGGTGCCTGGAAAGAGTTCTATGACATTACCGGTCATCCTGAACGACTGCGCTTGACTGCGCCAACAGGTGTTGTTGCTAGTGATATCGGTGGTTGCACAATTCATTCGGAAGCCAGCTTACGAGTTCCACCTACCAAAATGAAGTCTACACCGACTTTACGCAAAAATCTCGAACAATGGATCTCACCATTGGTGACGTTGATCTTAGATGAAATCTACTTTTGAGTGTGCAAGACATCGCTAGACTCTCTGAATATCTCTGCATGGGAAAGGGTGTCACTGATTCTATATGTGGTGGTTTGAATTGGGCAACCTGTGGTGATCCTTGTCAACTACCGCCGCCAGGAGGAAATTCGTTATTTGCCCACGAACTGGTTCAATGTCATGTAAATGATAATCTGAATGACCTACATGAAAAGGTTCGCCAGGACGTGAAGGGGATACAAATTTGGCATCAAGTCGAGCGCGTTGTTGTATTAGAAGAGATAATGCGCCAAAGGGGAGATCCAGGATTGATGAGCATCCTGAAACGGTTACGGAAAGGTACATGCACCGAGGACGATAAGGTACATGCACCGAGGACGATAAGGTAATTCTGGACAAATATGTGTTATTGAATGCAGAGTGCAGTGAAGCGACCAAAGATCTCACTGACATCAACAGATGGATTGACGACCAAGCACATGCATGTCCTTTAATTGTGTACACAAATGCCGCGCGAGATCGTCACAATGGCAACATGGCTGAGGCCTTCGCTACTGTACTGCGACAGGCCAAGACTGCCATGTTTACCACTCGCGTGACACGAGGGGACATGGGCGGAAGCGCCAACAGCTTACTGGCCTGGCAGCTGAGGCAGCCTGGTCAGTGCCTGTCAAAGAATCCAAAGACCTTGGCGGCAAGGTAACATGAGTCCAAATCTATCAATTAATTGCTCACCATATACATTAGGTGCCTTACATGCCTGGGATGGCAGTGTTCTGCACCGAAAATCTTGCAACGGAGCTAGGGATCTCCAATGGCAGTCCTGGAACACTTGTATAAATTGTCTACGAGGAGACCAATGGGCGCCCGCTACACCATATCAGCGGAGGTCGACTTCAGAGCATACAAAAACAGTGATCCTGATGCACCATATCCTCACCGAGTCGTACTCAAACCCATGCACGATTCACTTCCGCCTCCCAAACTCGGAAAAGACCTATAGTGCAACCCGGTCCCAGCTCCCTCTCATTCCTGCCTATGCCTTCACCTCGCACAACGCCCAGGGCCGCTCACTCGATGTGTGCTACATCGATCTGGCAAGCTGTCCAAGCTGTCCGACAATTCAGAGTGCATACATCATGCTGTCGCGTGTATGATCGCTCAAAGGACTCTGTATTCTTTGTCCTTTTAGGTTGGACTGCATACAGAACCATATCTCGCAAGAGCTGCGAGAAGAGCTGAAACGTACCGAGCTCAAGGCCGAAAAAACCAAATCTTATTCTCGCGAGCAGTTGTCGTGGTTCTCAGTGTGGTTCCAGAAGGTCGGGTCGGGCTCTTGACTCAACCAGACACCAGGCTACTCGAAGGATTTGATTTTGACATCGCCATGGCACCCCAAATAACTGACAGGTACGAGTTTATTTGCACTGATTAAATGGACACCTACTAATCCACTGTCAGTGTTAATGTTAATGAGCGGGGTGCCACCAATAGCAGAGGCTCACCTACCTGAGCTAATCTCACTGTCCACTGCCTACCCAATTCGCTATGCAGCTGACCCCTGTGCTCACAAAGCCCACCTTCTCCTTCCCCAGAGCCGTAGGATCCGGTCAGAAATGTACTCTCTGTATTGCAATCTGCACCCAGCTGCCATCCCGTCATCCCTCCTTCCCAAGTTTTACGTTCATCTTGCAATTCCCCCACTGCCATCCCGTCGTCCCTCCTCTCCACGTTGTCATGTTTACGTTCCTCTTGGTATGAGCGTAATATGAGCGTAATAATACTGCCATGTCGTGTGCGGATTTAAGTTGCCCAAGACCAGATTTTTGAGTGCTTCTCAGCCATGTAGTAGCAGGCAGTTTAATGTCTTGAATTACCATCTTTGAACACCGAAAATGGAGCGCGTAGAGGCTAGTATCATCGTGGTAGCAGAGACCGAGAGTGCTGTCACACTCTGTCACGACAAGTGACATTCTCGCAGCCGTAAAGCTGCAGAGCCTGCCCACCTGGATTTCTTTCATTTGCACTGGGGAAAATAATTCATCCATTGCAGGTGCTTTTTGGTGTTTATTAATTAGGATACAACATTAACGACTGCTTGCCAAAAAATAATATTTTCCCTATTTGTTTTGTGAATTTTGCTATGTCCCGGCCAATGGCCGTGAGCTCTAGAAAATCAGTCAGGGCAACAGTTTAGCCAGTCATATAGCAGAGATCACGCTCTGCAGTGGCCCAGGTGGAAGCCCCCATCCCTTGTGAATTTATTTAAAACCAACGCTCCATGGCCAAATTGGGGATTCTGCCAATTTCGGGTGCTAACCCCCTCATGCTTCTCAATTGCTCATTCAATTTATAAGATTAACATGTTCATCACATTAGAGAATCACCATTATATATGTAGTACTTTATTCTGTGTAAACATGTCGTGCCTATCCCCAATTGTTTCACGCTCTAAATTGCTCTAAATTGAGAAATGATTTGTACCTAAAGGTTTGGCACCCGCCTCGAAGAGGCCTAATCCCAAGTCATTTTTGTATATAGTTACTTTGTATGTATATACATAATCTGGTCGAGGTGATTTCCCTCGGACTCCCTGGTTGTGCTGAAATGAATTGCCAGAGCCAAAACTGGAAATGTGACCATCATGTCATGTGACCTTCGTCGAGGGTGGATGGGGGCAAGAGGTGCTTGATCTCTGGATCTTCAAATATGATGTTGACGAAGCGAAATCAGTGATATCAATGCGGAACAGTGGCAGCACAGCCACTTCCCATTTTCGGACGAGCTGCGCCAGCACATCGACTTCCTCTCTATCTTCCCTCTTACTTCCCAGATACTCGCACAAGGCTTCCAGCACTATAACTAACCGAATACATCTCCCCCTGATAATAAATTACCTCCTGGCTGTGATTCTGTTCCCTCCGGCAGAAGCTGCATCTGCTCGACATCGCCTTCGCATCGGGCTGTTTTGAGGACTCGGGTGCGACTGGGAGTTCCTGCTGGAGAGTTCGGTAAACACTTCTCCCCTACCGCCGCCTCCTCTCTAGCTCCTTCTGGCTCCATTTGCGCTGCCTCCGGGACACCCAATCGGACTTCCTCGTTGTGTGAGATCGAAATCGCGGCCGCAAGTACGTCTCAAGTGGGCACCGGCATCGAGATCCTCCAGCTCGGGTGCCGGTCTTCGAGATGCTGACCTTCCAATAAGTCTCCGAGCAAAGGTTGCACTTCATCGGCGCGTTGGTGCACGGTTTCACGCCGGTAGATTTAAGTGCCGCCTTGACCATGAATGGGTACGCCTCGGAGCACGTAGAGATCGCTTTCCCGCTGGAGATGCTGATCGTACATTTGTCTGCCATAGCTTGCCCACAAAACCCGCAGGGATAGTGTTTCGCAACCTGTAAAAAAAAGTTTGGCACCGGTATTCGGCCAGGAAAACTGACATGCTTACCTCGTCAACAATATTCGGTTCCACAATTCCTCTCTGAGACAACAGAATGTGCTTTCCCATGTGGTTCTGCCGATCTGTGCCAGCAAAATTCTTTTTACATATTTTGCAGGGCTGACGACCGTCTTGTGCAGACGGGGCCACTACAGAATCAAAGCAATGTGATATATTTCGTCTCGCCTTCGTCGCAGCTGTGTTGTGACTGATAAGTAAGCTGAAGACAAGACAACACTGAAGCTCACCATCTGTAATAACAGCTTTGTACGGGTACCTGCTGTCTTTAACAATGCCGTATACCGGTATCTTCATCCGCACTTCCTCTTCCTGTACCCTGTTTAACAGCGCGGCACCAAATTTCTCCATCTGGGTGTTAGAAAATACCCAGGTCGTCTCCGTATCAGTGTCTGCGCTTGATGGCACGTTAAGAATCTCCTGTAATGTGGCTTGTTTGAGGTCGGCAAGCACCAACGGCAAAACCAGATGCCCATCAACTGCTATGCTCAGGTGGCGCATACGAGCGGGTGCATCAATTCCACCAGCTTATTTCGCTTTCGCCGACTCGAATGCAACAAACTCTGCTACCCATGCCCAGGAAATCTCTCCCGAAGAGTCCTTAGACTCGTCAAATGGGACAAGGGATAATATCTGCCCTGACACTTTGTATTGGGTATCGGGGAGGGA
The DNA here is from genome assembly GCA_029204085.1 of Mycena sp. CBHHK59/15. Lineage (NCBI taxonomy): Eukaryota > Fungi > Basidiomycota > Agaricomycetes > Agaricales > Mycenaceae > Mycena > Mycena sp. CBHHK59/15. The sequence continues at coordinate 267,877 of JARGXW010000120.1, forward strand.
AATCTCAGCAACGGGCGCTGCGTCGAGGTACGTTACCGGGCTTGTGTTGACCATTTTAATCCCGGTGCATTGAAGGATGGCCAAAGACACTTTAGGCGGAGCGGAGCCTTGTTTAAAACAGATCAATGTTGCGAAGAGCCCTTGAATCTTGAGCAGATGAGCGTCGGCCGTAGATTTGGAATAAACTGTCGAGGCTGTTCGGTCCCAGCTATCCCCGCCAACAGAAAAATATCGCACGCGAAACAAGTGGTCGTGGCTTCTTCCATTATCAATGTCAAAGGTAGGGTCCATGAGGGTTCGGATAATGGTTTTTTTATGTGCTTTCTTTTGACCGTCCTCGTTGAGATCGATCCAGATACTGTGAGGTGCTGTACCTGCAGCTTTAGCAGCAGCTAATCACACTCACCGTGCCATTTGTCTCCTTGGGGACATGTTCGACGCACTTGTAGAACCCTTCATCAACCCGACACTTTCCCTTTCCGAGCAGATGACAAGTTTGGTTACATTTTCCCACATTGTGTGCGCAATGTTTGTGAAACACGAAGGTGCCTTTGTGTCAAACCAGCTCTACGGTGACCTTCAATGCATGGTGAAAAACGCGATTTTTAAAATTGCACGTTCCAAACTCCTCAATCCCATGCTTAAGGTCTTCCTCTGCCTTCTGGGTGACGACGTCCTTGAAACACTCTTTGGACGGTCGAGAATGATTGGGGGGCATTCTCCGAACATGGCAATTGATGAGCTGCGCCGGCGGTTTTCTTCTGCCTTGCGCATGGACAAGATCTTCCAAAAGTACCCGTATTTGGAGCGGCGTGCCCGACGTCTTAGAATGGTTCGCAGTCGCAACATCGATCATCTCTCCCCCCGCCAAGTGGATGGTGATTTAACGGGAGGATCGTGTGGTACGCTGGTGTGTTACACCGCTGGTATTGTTCGAGCAAAAGGCATCCTCACAAAATATGGGTGCGACATGGATTTCGAGGCCCGCTTCGCCCTAGAAAATCATGATTTGATGCGACCAAGTGGAGGGAAATATCCTGGGGTATCTAAGGAAGTGGATCGGTCGCTTGTAAACGAGTTGGAATTGCCGTCAGAGTCAGACACAATCCACGATAACGACAGCCTGGAACCTGCAGATATTCTGGCCTTTGATGGTCGAGCCGCTCTTGCGGCTGAATTAGCTGCTGCTAAAGCTGCAGGTACAGCACCTCACAGTATCTGGATCGATCTCAACGAGGACGGTCAAAAGAAAGCACATAAAAAAACCATTATCCGAACCCTCATGGACCCTACCTTTGACATTGATAATGGAAGAAGCCACGACCACTTGTTTCGCGTGCGATATTTTTCTGTTGGCGGGGATAGCTGGGACCGAACAGCCTCGACAGTTTATTCCAAATCTACGGCCGACGCTCATCTGCTCAAGATTCAAGGGCTCTTCGCAACATTGATCTGTTTTAAACAAGGCTCCGCTCCGCCTAAAGTGTCTTTGGCCATCCTTCAATGCACCGGGATTAAAATGGTCAACACAAGCCCGGTAACGTACCTCGACGCAGCGCCCGTTGCTGAGATTTCCCTCCCCGATACCCAATACAAAGTGTCAGGGCAGATATTATCCCTTGTCCCATTTGACGAGTCTAAGGACTCTTCGGGAGAGATTTCCTGGGCATGGGTAGCAGAGTTTGTTGCATTCGAGTCGGCGAAAGCGAAATAAGCTGGTGGAATTGATGCACCCGCTCGTATGCGCCACCTGAGCATAGCCGTTGATGGGCATCTGGTTTTGCCGTTGGTGCTTGCCGACCTCAAACAAGCCACATTACAGGAGATTCTTAACGTGCCATCAAGCGCAGACACTGATACGGAGACGACCTGGGTATTTTCTAACACCCAGATGGAGAAATTTGGTGCCGCGCTGTTAAACAGGGTACAGGAAGAGGAAGTGCGGATGAAGATACCGGTATACGGCATTGTTAAAGACAGCAGGTACCCGTACAAAGCTGTTATTACAGATGGTGAGCTTCAGTGTTGTCTTGTCTTCAGCTTACTTATCAGTCACAACACAGCTGCGACGAAGGCGAGACGAAATATATCACATTGCTTTGATTCTGTAGTGGCCCCGTCTGCACAAGACGGTCGTCAGCCCTGCAAAATATGTAAAAAGAATTTTGCTGGCACAGATCGGCAGAACCACATGGGAAAGCACATTCTGTTGTCTCAGAGAGGAATTGTGGAACCGAATATTGTTGACGAGGTAAGCATGTCAGTTTTCCTGGCCGAATACCGGTGCCAAACTTTTTTTTACAGGTTGCGAAACACTATCCCTGCGGGTTTTGTGGGCAAGCTATGGCAGACAAATGTACGATCAGCATCTCCAGCGGGAAAGCGATCTCTACGTGCTCCGAGGCGTACCCATTCATGGTCAAGGCGGCACTTAAATCTACCGGCGTGAAACCGTGCACCAACGCGCCGATGAAGTGCAACCTTTGCTCGGAGACTTATTGGAAGGTCAGCATCTCGAAGACCGGCACCCGAGCTGGAGGATCTCGATGCCGGTGCCCACTTGAGACGTACTTGCGGCCGCGATTTCGATCTCACACAACGAGGAAGTCCGATTGGGTGTCCCGGAGGCAGCGCAAATGGAGCCAGAAGGAGCTAGAGAGGAGGCGGCGGTAGGGGAGAAGTGTTTACCGAACTCTCCAGCAGGAACTCCCAGTCGCACCCGAGTCCTCAAAACAGCCCGATGCGAAGGCGATGTCGAGCAGATGCAGCTTCTGCCGGAGGGAACAGAATCACAGCCAGGAGGTAATTTATTATCAGGGGGAGATGTATTCGGTTAGTTATAGTGCTGGAAGCCTTGTGCGAGTATCTGGGAAGTAAGAGGGAAGATAGAGAGGAAGTCGATGTGCTGGCGCAGCTCGTCCGAAAATGGGAAGTGGCTGTGCTGCCGCTGTTCCGCATTGATATCACTGATTTCGCTTCGTCAACATCATATTTGAAGATCCAGAGATCAAGCACCTCTTGGATGGGGGGTACCAGGACCCGTGATTACCCCATATAGGTTAGATCCAGCAAATGTCCGAACTTTAAGGCGCTTAACCTTTTCCCACGGTATTCTGAGTATGCCAAAATGCTTATTCGGGCAAGGTGAGCAGGAAATTTTTTGGGAACCCCCAAAATTTTGAGCATTTTGTCCGAACTTTGGACACGACCTACAAAGGGATAATCACCGGTCCTGAGGTACCTTACCTCTTCATAAAATTAAGCATGTCTCGTCTGTCCGAAGCTTTTTAAATTCAGTCTTCTCCGCTCGAAAAGAATTGATCGGAAGGCATCTGACCGTTTTAGTGTATGTAAGCACTTACCTTTTAAAACTGGTCCTTCTTAGACTTGTCTCTATGGCTTCAGCAGCACATTCCTCAAATTCGGCGTTGAATATCCCTCAGGAAGAGCAATGGCGGCTAATAAACGAGTCTGGTGTTCTCAAAAAGGTCGATACTCCGGCTGAAAATCAGATATCCCTCGGTGAAGGTAGGTTGTACGACTGACTGGAGGCCCAGGCTGATGGACAACCAAGAAATCTTCAGTTCTGTGCTGCTAATCACTCCATTTTCTTTTCTGCTTCTCTTGATGCAAATGTCTGTATTGTATCGCCAACTTCGAGGCAACCGTCTTGACATGAAGCTAGCCTGATTTATCAGCAATATGGCCAGGAACCTAACCTGAAAACTCTGGTGGATATGATGGTTCAGGGAGTTCCCAGTATGTCTCGATAAATTGCTGTCTGACTTGGCCTGAGCTTCTGGCAGTTCTCTCTGTTTTCATATTTTATTGTAAGCGTAAGATGGGTGAGTAGCTATAAATTCTTATCTGTCAATTGCCAGCTTCGCGGCATAAACCAGATAAGAGAATGCAATCGCTACTCTTTCTGATGGGTACCGCTGCCGGGGCAAGAATGCTCTACCTCATAAAACGAGGCTCATATCTGGTCAACATGCGACAGGTATGTAGCTTTAGTTGCATGTGTTCTCCCATTGAGTGTATATTCTAGTGCCCTCCGCTTGTTACCCTTTGGGTATACGTTGTTGTCCAACTCGACTTGGGTCTGGCTGTTCTGAATTTACTCATGGTTGCAACATTTTGCTGGTGGAAGGAGCTAGATTTATTCAAATAGATATACGCGTATAAACAGGGAGTAATGTATCCTTCTGGTAGCTCAAACTGCACATATTAGGCCAGCGCAGTGAAATCTCGTGTGGAAATAACGTTGGCAGAATCGGTGCATATAAAAGGATTCAATGTATGCTCGATGATACGCCACACAACTGGTTGGGATCTTGAACCAGCAGGGCACCTTTTACGAGCATGGAGGATATCGGAAAGAAAAAACGACAGAAATGGAGAGATTCAATATATGCTCGATGATATACCACACAACTGGTTGGGGTCTTGAACCAGCAGGGCACCTTTTACGAGCATGAAAAATATCAGGAAGAAAAAATGACAGAGATGGAGATTTTCGAGAGCTCGAAGATAAATTATAATCTGCGTGATGTTAGTACAATGTTACTAGGCGTGCTTGCGACAGAAAGAAACGTGAAACCTGCTCAGTGATGGATGAACTATACACCGTCACCTTCATCGAGTTCTCCAGCTAAGAGCTCCACTTTATTCTGAATTTAAACAGGTTTTTAGCCAATATTGTGCCGAAATAAAAAGAAACATCTCACCCGATACGTTGTCGACCTACCCTCAAGAACCGTCCTCAGAACCCTCATCTGCCATTTAAGCCGTCGAGTTAACTTGAATTGGATCACGTTCTTGTGCTGGTCTAGTCGCTCGACGAACACCTTGTAGACGCGGTCATCTCGGGCGAAGTAGTAGGACTGCATGGCAAACAAGTCCCTCAGAAACGCGTCGAAGGGTAGGCTATGGTTGCGCTTACAGGGATCTGTTCCAGCTGCAGGACCTCGGAGGCGATGGACCACGCACCCAGTATTAACAAGTCCGCTGTCGCATTTGCTATGCTATTGAACAAGCAGGTTTGTTCAACAAGAGGATAGATAGTGCAATGCCACCATCTCACTAGTCTTCCAAAGTCGCGATTAGATCTGACTTTCCCAGCTCTTTGGTGGCAAACTTGCGAACGGCCGAATCTGCGGTTTTCACAGGGTGCCCTTCCGTTCCAGCTTTCAAGGCAAGTCCGATGTTGGCAGCCTGTCCCAAAACCCATGTTTCTCCTTGGCTCATGATGAGTCTACCGGGGCTTAGCCTATTTTTGGATGGAACAGATTGGAGCATACGTTTGCAGAAAGGACGCTGTTAGATCGCTCCCTTGTGTCTTGGTTAATCCATAATCTATGGCAAGCTTGAGATTTGCACCTGCAATAAACAGATGGTCAATTGGTTTACCTGATGTGTGAAGCTTATGGGTTACGGAGGGCTTTAAGAACGACCTTCGTGCGGGGGTTCTCCATTTGATCATCCTCGACATAATTCACCCAACGCGAGAAGGCACTGCGACCAAATGAACGTGAGTACCGTAAAACACAGTGAAGACTCAAAGTCATACCCCAATAAAACTATCGCGACGTCTCGATGCGATTGTCCCAGTCGCATGGCGTGCAGGAGAGGTGTGATGCCGCCGCTCATTCGAATCAACAACTGGGCAAGGTTGGAAATGAGCTGTAGTGTGGACCAAGACTCGATGGGATCGATACGCACGGGAAATGCTCGATCTCGAATCTCCATCAAATACATGATATCCTTTCGCTCAACAGCGCGAAGGACTGAGGTGGGAAGGAATGAAGCCTTAGCAATGTTCACGATACTCAGAATGCCAATTTACCTTCAAACGGCTGGAGCGAAATACTATCATCACGATTTCACGGGATTCAGAGTTGAACTTGCCTGAGGTTCCTTCCAAGCAGATTTAAGTTTATCATCACTTCTGGGTTTGATCAACGATGGGCCGAAGGATTTGATGGAGGACGCAGATGAAGCCAAGGAGGACAGGCTCGGTCGTCCTTGATGGCCATGGTTTTCTTCTTCAATTTCTGGAGAATTGGGTGGTGAAGGAGTAGGACTACGTTGCAACTGGCGTAGAATGGCCTTAGGCGCAATAGTCTCAGCTTCTCGCTGCAGAAAGCCTGATTTATTACTGAAAGGTAAGGTGATTATAGACAGGTGTGGAACCAGTAACACTTGCCAGTGGTAGGCAGACGTTCGGGAAGACATGGGTCGGAGGAAACTCGTTTCCTTGGGATGGGTCGGTCAAATATCTGGTCGTTTCCTAGATAATGTACCACGGGTGCATAGTTCATGTTGTAAGAAGGAGAATGTATTGGATGCTTCACTCGCTGGGTGGCGACGAGCGCCTAACAACCAGCCGTTTCAATCAGAGCCTTTCGAGTTTGGTACATAACACGACCATGCAAAACAACTTCAGCCACACCCAATTAAACGCCCAAGCTACCGCCAGGTTTAGGCTACGCCCATGAACTCGATCTTGAAACAAAAATGGAGAGAACAGCTGGAAAACAACGTCGGTCACGAAAACTTGGGTGGATCTGGCCCCAGCGTTCCATCTTTGGGCTCTGAACCAGCTCCACCCGGTAATTTCCCAGCCGCTGTGTCGCCTGCTCGTTCAGGAACGAAACGTTCCAAAACTATCGAGTCAGCCCCCGCTCCCCCCCATAAAAAACGTAAAACGGTCTCAGTCCCTTCGGGGCTCGACACGAACTTGGGGGATTTAAGCGTCCCCGAACCGGACGCTTCATTGTACTGCCCTACCGAGATGGTGACCTTGTACGACAGGGTATATCAAGTAACCGAAACCGAACTCATACGCCGGCTGCGTGTTCTTGACGAGTCTGAAACCATATTTCAGCGCCACTTCAGCGAAGCGTGCGAAGTAGGGGCTGAGGTTGGGATGTGTGCCGCAGACCTTGTTTGGCGTCGTGCACTGAAACGAATCGATATCAGTCTTCCTTCATATTCTGAAGAGGATAATGACGACGAAGACGACGATGGGTCTCCTGAGAACATCAGTCGAACACAGGCCAAGATGAGGGATACGATCAAAAACTGGGCGTTCACAATGCCCAATTTAGACCCAAATTCGCGAGGCTTCAATGTAACACCCAAGTTTTTACGGTTGGTACAGATTCTCAAGTCTTGTGAACCTTACGGTGAAGAGTTCCGTGGAATTATTTTTGGTATGGCTACAATAACTTTCTGACCGTTGTTTGCATCATATCTAATACTCGATACAGTTCAACGACGGGCAGTGGCTTTTGCCATCTCAGATTTAATCCCTATGTTAGGGGAGCACGTCGGATTTATTCGTGCACACCCAATCACGGGTCAAGGATCACTTTTGGTAGACAAGGAACAGGTGCATCAAACACCCATTTCATGCCGCCTTATCACTGACAGTGACTTTTCTGCAGCAAGAAATTTTTCGGAGATTCGAGTTAGGTCTACACAATCTCCTTGTCGCCACCAAGTCTATCGAGGACCTTGATTTGCCCAAGGCCACTATTGTCATACGGTTTGTACATCTAGTCAACAACATTCCAACACATTTAACGTTCACACCCAGTTTTGACCTTTTTGAAGGCGATGTGTCGTATGCGTTTGCTCGTTCTCGTACCAAGGGAAAGGGAAGCCATTTGGTTCACATGTTAGAGCGAAATAGCGACGTCCACCGTCGCATCCTATTGTCAAGCTCGACGATGGACAGTGACATGATCCGTTGGACTAATGTTCTGTCCTGTAGTCTAAGTAGTGCGGTCCCCCCTCGACCCATTATTGCTCCCCACTACTCAGAACATTCTGACGCCGAAGATGCCGAGGAGGATTCAACTACCATCAAAGAACCTATTGCCGGTGGTCGTATACGCCCACAAGATGCTACCGCTATCGTCTACCGACTTGCGTCGATAAATAATCAAAACACCTTTCAATTCCCTCTCTTTCGATATAGAATCCAGAACCCTGGAACCGCTATACCAGTCTACACATGTACGGTGGCCTTACCCGGAACCCCCGCTGATAACATCACTGGCCAACCCTGTTCTTCGATGGCCCAGGCGAGGCGCGCAGCGTGCTACCAGGTTTGTGTGGACCTGGCAAAATTAGGCCTCCTGGACCCTCAATTCTTCCTTCTACTCCGCTCGCCAGTCATGGCTGCCCGCCAATTTGAGCGCACAGAGAAAAGTCAGGTAGCAAATGGCGCATACGTCGGAGTGCAAATATATCCGCGCAAGAAGCCGGACTTTTGGTCAAACCCGGCTGGACCAGTGACTACACTTTACCCGACTGTGATAGTTGTGGAACATACAGACCAGCCTCCCCATGCACCTATGCTACTCCTCACGCGCCACCCTCTGGCCAAACTTCCCTCCTTCAAACTTTTCTTTTCCGGGAGTCCGTCCGTCATCCAAACATACAGGGGAACCCCCTTCACAGTCGACGACGAAAAAACGCTCGCTCTCCACATGTACACTCTGCGGGTGTGCAGAGCAGTGGTAAACAAGCCATTCATCTGTCCTTTGGCGGACATGCAGTACTTTTTAGCTCCTCTTCCCCCTAGCTGGACTCTTCCCGAAAGTACTGGACGCTGGAATCTTGTTGATGTTGTCGATCATATTCCTTGGAACTTGGTCACCCGTGGCGCCGACTCCTGGGCTATGCCGCTGAAATACGGCCGACCCGAAGAAGTTGCGAAAGATATTAAAGATACTGTGATCCAAGATCGGTCAACAGAGCTGACTAGACGATATGATGTGCTTCGAGTGAGACCGGATCTATCTCCTCTGAGTCATCCCCAGGACAGTCCCGTATGTCGTAAGAAGATAGCTGAGACGCATCTTACACAATAGATTTCAGCGCGAAACGAAATTCGGAAGCTTACTTGACTACTGCAAAGCTGTTCGTAAAGACTTCGATGGGCTGAAAGACGAAGCGCAAGCTATCGTCGAAATCTCAACTGTTATGACCGGAACTGCGCGCCTCGATCCAGCTTCACGCCCTGTGCCCTTATCTGGCCAACCGCCTCCCCGTTGTACGCTTCTTTGCATTCTTCCCAAGACATCGCACACTCACCGACTATCAGACCTCATCCCTGAGCTGTGCTTCAAATTCACGATTCCCGCGAGGTAAGTCCTAGGCTAGATCATCTACCACTGACCGAATCTATCAGCACGTTCCGGACGGCACTGCTTTTTCCCTCAATATCCCGAAGGATCGATAGTTTCTTGCTTGTGAAAGAGCTCAATGCCAAATTTTTCGACCATCAGATCTCCGAAGACCTTTTAGATATGGCCATCTCTGCCCCTTCCAATCGGATAGAATATGATTATGAGCGCTTAGAATTGTTAGGTAATTTTGTTTTTGCCATCTCCGGTGTCCAACGAATCTTAAAGACTACTAGGTGATTCATTCCTAAAATTTCTATCGTCGATCTATGTGTTCGTCAATGAACCGTCGAATAACGAAGGAGCTCTGCATCATGCGAGACAACACATTATCAGCAACCAGACATTATTTCATAGCTCTGACAGCGCAGGCTTGCCTGCTTATGTGCAGGCGAAACACTTCGGTCCCAAATCTTGGCAGCCCCCTAATTTTCGGATATCAGAAGATCCCCCAACGAAAGCCGAGTCATCGAAACTGCGAAGAGAGAGTGAACAGAGACTGGGTGATAAGGTGGACCTGGTCAAGTAGTCCCACTTCATGCCTCTGATCCTCCCCATAGGTTGTTGCAGATGTCGCAGAGGCAATACTGGGAGCTGCATACCTATCTGGTGGCAGTGACGTTTCACTCAAAGCTGCCAAAGCCATGAACTTGCCTTTTCCGAACGTAGAACAGTGGTCAGATTTTGGACGCAAGCTGCTGATACCCCCGCCAACAATCACTGCGAAGTTGAAGCCTGGGGCACTTGAAGCTGTAGAGACTATTGTGAAGCACAAGTTCAAGCATCCTCACCTTTTAGCCCAGGCGTTGGTAGGTAATCCTTCTTCATAGCAATATCCGGCTGAGGCCATCATGCAGACCCATTCCTCTGTGTCCGCGTTCGAGCGTGTATCGTACGAAAGACTCGAATTTATTGGGGATGCAATCCTGGATTTTCGTGCGTTGTTACTGCTATTTTTACTATGGATGCTAACTATTACCAGTGGTTATACAACATATATTCGACCGCAACCCAAAATTGACTCCTGGGGGCCTAACTATGCTTAAGGTATATGCCACATTTGTGCGACTATGTAGGTATCAGCCAAACATAACTTCCCCAGGGGGCAATGGTATCGAATACCGCATTGGCTGCTGTCTGTGTCTCGTCCTGTTTACACAATCATCTCCTTTTGGCCCCTCGCTTGGCCGAATCGGTGGAAGAATACATGGCGAAACTGAAGGTGAAGCAAACACAAGAGTACGAGCTAGCACTGGCCGAAAAGAGAGCACCCGGTCAATATTGGCACGATCTGGAAACCCCCAAAGTAAGTCATGCTACCAAAGCTTGAACAGCGCTGATACTGTATTCCACAGGTTCTTTCCGACGTCGTAGAATCCGTTATTGGTGCAATCTATATCTCGGATAATTTTGCGTCAGTCGGGGTGGAAGCTTTCTTCAAAGCGGTTCTCAAACCATTTTACGACCGGCATATCACCCTCAAAACACTAGCACACCACCCGACAACGATCTTATTTGAGCTTATCCAGACTCACAAATGTCAAAAGTTCCAAATTTTGAAAGAAAAGGAGGTCAGCGAAACACTTTGTCATGGTGAGCTCATTTGCTGTCCTCCGTTCTTCCCTCATCCTTTCACGCCAGTCCTGGTGCACGATGTGATCCTGGCGAGCGGACGGGGTTCTTCGGCCCAGTCTGCTGCTCGGGATGCCTCCCTGTTTGCGTTGGATGCCCTCGAAGGAGACTCTGAGTTCTTGATGCGAAACTGCGATTGTCCAAAGCATCAAGACGGGAGAGGACGGGGCGGCAAGGCATTGGATGACATCCTGTCGGGTCTAGAGGAGGGGGGGGTAAATTGACATTATTCTAGACAGGTCCAGTGTATGGGGTGAGGTGATTATGTGCGGTCGAATAGAATCTATCTATATAGCTCTAAAGCTCTATGGCTTATGGGGGCCGCGAATCATGCCTTCTTCATGCTGGGACAAGTTAGTGTGGGCCCTCCAGAGCAACTTTGCGACGCACTGCTGTATCTCCACTGCAGCGAAGGGCAGGGCGAAGCCGATTCCAAGGAATACAATCATTTTGACACCTTGCAGAATGGGGTTCAGTTGAGAAGCAAAGAAAACACCATGTCGCCTGACCGAATCCGAATTTCGGGGTTCCCTGGTATGGAGCTACGAAGGGAAGATGCTAACAGGTATCATTTAATTTAATTTTTTTGTGCAACTGACGAGAAGGATCGTACATTGTAGTCGCCATGGCTAGAGCGAAGGCCGGCGGTGGTGTGCAATTGGCGGAGAGCAGGCGCACGAGTGAGAGCGAGGCGCGACAACATTTTGTCAAGGTCTGGATGGTTTGAGGTGTAAGGTTTGTGGCAGTGCCCCCGGTATCGCCCGATGTAAGATGTCAGTCTGATCAGGCAAAGAACTTTACAAAAGCAGTTCAGGGGCATTCGACCAGAAAACACCGCATCCGACAACGTTTCTACCATGGCGTGTGCCCAGATTGGACGAAAAAATATCTGTGGCACCTTGGTGGCATCATTCAAGGGTATATCAGAAGCTGAGGGAGATCCCAGGTACCGTGTCGTTCCCAGGTCATCGTGAAACTGCCGGCATTTGGGCGGTGATGCATTAGAACGGAGCGTTGACAAGCTTGGCCAGCATCTATATAGGCATTACGGAGCTCAGAGCGCTCGTTGACCATGCTTCCGGCGAGGCATTGCCATCCATCGGATGCGAAGAACGACCGATCGGTGCTATTTACATATTTTCTCACAGGCTGTGGAGTCTGCTCTCCAATAGCTGTAGGTTTGTTCCAACTAGTGACTCACTCTGGGCCTCCGTCCGATAAATTCGAGGATACAGTCCCAAACTAGGAAGCGAAACGACTGGATTTCTTTGCTTTCAAGGTGCCAAATGAGCCCAAACTTTTTATGGGATGATATTAACAAGATCCATTGAAGGACCCGTCGAAAAATCAACTCTAACGGCCGAGAAAAGCAATGCTTTTTGTGTGGTTGAATATACATAATTTGGATTATTCGAAACCCCCCTTTTTTGGTAAATCCTTCAAAACGTCTATTTGAAAGCCCCTCCGCCGTCGCCGCAGGATGGCCGGATGAAGCGTCGGAGTTTGAAACTCGGTCAAAGTTGGCCACACAACTACCGCGATTTCATTTTCACAGAATGGCTAGTTCGACGCGTCCAACCGAAAAGAGCCCCCAAGGCCTCAACTGTTACCATGTTCAGGTGACGGATGACGGAGAGTCGTGAACTGAACAATTTCGGCATAGGTGACGGTGACGGCGAGATTTTGAGGCCCAAATAGGCTTCTGCTCCTAAAAAATCCCGGGTTGGCAGGACCTACAAAAAAAATGTGCACTGTGTCGGCAGGAGGGCCACAATTGCTCAAAATGTCCTCTCCAGTCGTAGATTACTGTGTTGAGATTAAAATATCATTGTACCCCCCCGTTGTGAACAATGACCTGAGCTATTCAACTTATAAGTTCGCAAAATCTGATCAGGATCATCCAGCTAAGGAATTCTAGATATGGTGAGGGGCCTTAGATGTTATAAATATTTGTTTAGCTGCCGAAAATCCTGCCCCCAAGTGCTCGTTGGCATCGCTTGAACGTAGCGAAAAGTTAGCATGATGGTCATGTGACCGTGTGCCGAAGTGCCGAGTTGCCGAGTTCCCACCGGCCTTGCACCGACCGCCGGTGAGAGAAACCCTTGGAATTCGGGTTTCCAAATAATACAATATTTTTGGCAGGGGTTTCCATTGAAAGCCAGGTTCCTCAGTAGAATAATCCACATAATTTCCATTTCTGCTTTATTTGTATTCCAAAATCCTGACAATTTTTTTTTTTTGTCGAACGTTGATAGCTTTGGGGAAGGTTTTAAACTCAAGTGCAGATCATCCGAGCCGACCAAGTCGTCCCCCTCCGCCCATTTCTGACAATAATATCCTGAGTCCACGTATTTTCAATATCTGGCGTCGGAATCATATCCCCGGGAAATTAGCTAATATACCCATGAAATCCAGACGCGGAATATCCCGAGGATATCTCACGTAATTTCGAAATATTTAAAAAATTTACAAGCCAGGAATATCCCTAGTGAGTGACTTCCCGTAAGGTTAATTTACAGCCGTTTTGTAAACAATATACGGGTTTCGTAAACGTTGATGCTCGATCTGTGCTTACCTCTGTTTGCTGTTGCATCCTCGGCTCCACACCTCCGAGCCACTGCCGAATGGTGTTTGTCTTTTGCGAAACCCCGCTGGACTTCGCAGAGCCACAACTATGCACATTCTGACAAGACTGAAGACGACGAGTCGGCCATCGATGCCAAATGGCAGCATAATGCGAGCAAGGACAGTGTACGGCAGTCAAGAGGCGTCCGATCTTCTTATCGGACCCATATCAACCAGCACGTGCTTTGGACCCCCTTCCATATCGGGATGTTGATGCAACCAAACATGATCCAAACATTCAACACGTCCACATTGCCGCCTAACTCGTGACGCGTCTATTGCTCCTTCTGGGGGTCCTCAAGCACTCGCCCTCGCCCAACAGGGAGTAGCTGGCGTGACTGCTGCTCCCTGCTCTCTGAACTCCACACCGCGACTCCTCTCTGATTAACTGTGAACGGTCGACAAATCACCAATTCAGGTGTAAATACTGTGCATAGTACCGATTCCTCGCACATAAATGATCCCTGTATCTCCCAATACCCTCGAAATGTGGTGTTTCAACTGTATAATACGCTTCCGGGCCCTCCTGGCCCTGCCGTACCGTTGTCATTCAGTCGGATTGTAGTAACCACTGCAGAGTCATGGACGACCGATCGTGGCGCCGCTTCAGAACCTTTAACTTGTCCAAAATGTTCTAAAACATTCAAGAAGGGGGCAAACCAGCAGTCCCTTGACAGTCATTTGTCTACCTGCAAAGGTGCGCTCTTACTGTTATGCAAAATCAAAGCCCGTATTTATTTCTATTGGGGAAAGGTCGACGTCTAGATTCAACACCAGTACCCTCGCCGTCGCTCGGAGCCTCTGTGATACATTGTCCTTTACAACCAGCGATCTCCTCTCAGCAATCATTACTTCCTCCATTCACTCCGGCGGGTCCTTGCCCCGGAATGGCACTTGGATGGGATACCGAGACTTTCTGGGACACGTATCCCTTCCAAATCCATAGTCCCTGCCCCGCTCATCCAGGGGCATAAACGTGGCGCATCCTGCCTTGAGGGCTCGCCTAGCTGTCGCAGTAACAAGGAGAATGAAGCTGTAGGCATGTCGAGCTCGGATTTGCGCGCGTCGAAGATTATGAGACTCTCTTGATTATTTTTACATTTGAACTTTTACTATCAATTCCTATTGCATGATATTATTTTCCTAGATAGATAAAAAGTGTTTCTATGCTACCCAAACAATTTCAGAATCTGGTTTCCTGTGTACGATTCAAAATGAGCTCTCAGATGGCGCGAGATCAGGCAAGATCCAAACGGAGAAATGTCCCGATATGGAAGGGGGGCCCAAAGCACGTGCTGGTTGATATGGGTCCGATAAGAAGATCGGACGCCTCTTGACGGCAGTGTGGAGCCGCTCTAGCCGATGACAGTTTCGCAAACAGAGGTAAGCACAAATCGAGCATCAACGATTTACGAAACCCGTATATTGTTTACAAAACAGCTGTATTCCGACGCATTCATTTCCGGGGTGCCAATGATGCGATCAACTCACACGGATATTCCAACGTCGCCTTCCCGCAAGAAAATAATATGTTTCAACTTTATAGGGGAACCGGGCTGGTCTGTGTTACATGCATAGAGCAATACATATGACTCTGAACTGCATGGAACCCTCCCAAAATTGTCTCAGAAAAAGACCACAAGTTGGATCTTCCATTTTTAGAGGTTCTTGACCATAACATGCATGTTTTTCATGGCTTTGAGTTTCTCAAGGCTGAAAGAGCTGCTAAAATTACTGATAGAAGAATTGAGAGACAAATTTCTTTGTGTGAGAAGGTACCCATTGGTGTATAGTGCATTTGGCGGGGCTCAGGAGGGCAACAGGAGCGTTCGTGGTGGTACGCCGTGACCATCGACGATCAGATGCTAAAACGGGATAATCTGAAGGATGGCAGAATAAATGTCGTCCATTTGGGGTTGATCAATTTGATGGGGTCCTGGTGAATCGGCATCACAGTGGAAATTGTAAAAATATTCTGGGGGAATATTTAATGCTTATGGGAAGTCACCCGATACGCTCTAATAATATTTTATTTATTTGTGTTGCGTCATATCACGCGCGGCCACGTGGTTGCAAGTCTTCTATCTGCCGGATTGGGACTAGATGACCTCGGTTTACTCACAGTCCGCCCTTCGTCTCACTCGTCTTGCCATGGCTCAGATTGCTACAGTTCGCGTTCCCCGCCTGAACAAAGAAATCAACGTGCCCACGGGCCTCTTTATCAACAATGAATTCGTTCCGTCTGTCGATTCCAGCGAACTGATCCAGTACGCAGTCATAATCTGAAGATAAGCTGTGGTTGAAATTGGATCCCAGTGCTGTAAATCCATTCACAGAGGAAGTAATTTGCTCCGTGGTGTCCGGTATGTACCATTGGTGCTTCACTCCATGTAACTCATCAGCAATGCGGCTCAGCCTCGCCGAAGGAGTAATTCGATACAAGCTCCCAGTCTTGGGAGGTGCTCATTTTCCGCAGCATCGATGTTGCCGTGGCTGCTGCCCGCAAAGCTTTCAACACTACCTGGGGCAAAAATGTCACTGGATTCGATCGTTCACGGTTGATCCACAGGCTCGCCGACCTCATCGAGCAAAACGCTCAGGTAAATATATCGCGACTGCGGGCCTCGTAGACAACTCAACTGAAACGGATGGAACTCGGAAGGAGCTTGCGGAGCTCGAATCTCTCAACAACGGAAAGCCCGTTCGCATGGCTCGAGATTTCGATATCGGCGATACAGTACAGGTAGGTTTGAAGCGGCGATTTGTTAAGGGATCGAAACTAATTCATCAAAAAGTGCCTTCGCTATTACGCAGGTATACACTGTCGCTTATTGTTTCGCTTTCAATACTAATTTCCTCCACAATGCAGGATGGGCCGATAAGATCGCTGGCCAAGTAGGGATAAATGCGCAATTACGAGCACAAAATCAACTCAACCTTTTTTAGTCGCTTGAAGTGGACAACAAGACCAAATTCGCTTTTACCAGGTATCAAAGACCGTTTTAATCGTGGAAACGCAACAGGCCTAAACCGCACCTAGGCATGATCCAATTGGTGTGTGTGGTCAAATCATACCTTGGAACTATCCGATCGTATGCGGTCAGCCTTCCGTGTTTTATTACTCGTCTAACGGTTAAATTAGAATATGTGGGCATACTTCTATCCCCTCCTCTCTTTCTCATTTCTCGAAATTTCTTTTTTCGTGGAGGTGGGCGTGGAAGGTATGTCTCGTGGATCTTGGTTCTCCTATTACATAATCACGAAAATAAAGGTTGCACCGGCATTGGCTGTCGGGTGTACTATCGTTATGAAGCCTTCAGAGCTAACTCCGCTGACTGCGCTGGTGAGCGAAAGCAGGCTCACTGTGATCTCTTGTCTCATCCTCTTGTAGAAACTTTCTGAATTGGCCAAAGAAGCCGGGTGAGCACTGTCTGACCACTGTTATGAGTCCTACTTTTTTTTTGGGAATCTAATTTGCCTTTACAGCTTTCCTCCGGGCGTGCTGAATACAGTCCCATCTCTTGGTTCTGTTGGGGGGTCTGCGCTTGCTGTCCATCCTGATGTTGACAAAGTTGCATTCACGGGATCAACCATCACGGGCCGTAAATTATGGAAGCAGCAGCAAAGAGCAATCTCAAGAAGGTGTCCCTGGAACTAGGTGGAAAGAGCCCTCATCTGATTTTTGAATCCTGCGACATGGATCAAGGTTGGCTATGCTCAGGATACGGATACGCACCACAATTCATTTATATTTTTCTCAGCTGCGAACTGGGCTGCTCTCGGCATCTGCTACAACTCCGGTCAAGATTGCACCGCCGGCTCGCGTGTCTATGTTCAAGATAGGTAAGAGCGCCAGCTCAATTACACGGCTATGTGCTTCTGACATGCTTCTGGCGAGTAGCATCCATGACAAGTTCGTCGATTTGTTGGTCTCCAAGGTCAAAGAATTGGTATTTGGTGACGGATTGGATGACAAGACATCTGGCGGACCTGTGGTGGGTCCCACCTTTCAATTTATACGTTTCGCCTTCACTGACTGCACGTGGGGATCAATAGGTCTCAAAAACCCATACGATCGCGTCTGGGTTATATTGAATCCGGTAAACAAGAAGGTGCCAAAGTCGCTTTGGGAGGGTGAAACGTACGTCTCCGTTCTTGGTGTAAGACAAAGCTAATTATGGACTACAGGGCCCGGCAAAGGGTTTTCGTGGACCCTACCAGTGAGTTGGCCGTTGACTAATTTTGTACCGTAGAATTGACTCCTGTAGTTTTCATGACATACGCCCCGAATATGAAAATTGTCAAAGAAGAGGCAAGTCGCGGCATGTATAAAATTATAACGGGCCAAGTTTTGAGACGACCATAGATATTTGGACCCGTTCTCTCGGTCGGCAGATTTAAAACTGAGAGAAGCAATCAATTTGGCTATGATACAAGCTACGGACTGGGCGCCGGTCTCCATTCCAGTACGTTCAATGGATGGCACGCGATGCATGTCTGATCCACATATACAGATGATGCGAATCAGTGCATGCGAGTGGCTTCAGCTCTTGATGCTGGAACGGTAATCAACATTTTTTCTTTGACAGATCAAAACTGACCGGACCTTTTTTTTCACAGGTCTGGGTAAGCAAAGTTACTTCCGCGTTAGTGTTGAAACCTGACTCCCCCACCGATTAATCAATACAACTTGTTGTGTAACAATGTGCCCTTTGGGGGCAAGAAACAGTCGGTATGTTCACCTCGACTAGGTGGCTCAATCCTTGGTACTCATCCCTTTTTCTAGGCATCGGTGATTTGGTATCCTCTCAACTGCGACGTTGGTCTGATCACTGTACTTCTAGGGAGGGAATTAGGTTCCTATGCGCTTGAAGAGTGTGAGTTGATATTCGCTTGGCATCTTACAAGGCGGCTTATCGACCAATCTTCGCTAGACACTTCGGTCAAAGCTGTTCATTGGAACTTCGGAGAAAAGCTCGACTGGCCAATCTAGCTAACCGCTATGTTTTTGGCCACGTACCGGTGCCCGTGTACAGAATGTATCAACAGATGTTAGGAAAATCATCGAATTTGGTTTCATAAAAGGTGGTGACGACCATCAAACAGGCCTCCGCAATTGCCGCGAAAAGAACAAGAACCATGATGTGGGAAGTCTCAAAAACAGCACAACAGCTTTCAAATTTCAAACCAGGCACTGCATTACGTATTGTTTTGTGGAACTCGGCGCATGGATGTCTTCCGCTCGGTTTCCGTTCTTCGGATTCTCGCGCCGTAGTGTCAAGAACGCATGGTGGGTAGCATGAGAATTTTCAGCGTCTAAAATACATATTTTACGTTACTCTGGCAAAAGAGGACGAATTAAGACTGGAAAAATTAGGTAGCAGGCACTGTAAAGTAGCAGAAGCACGAGACCGTAGACAAAACATAAATGCGGCGGTTAGTACCTTCTCCGGGCGCCGCAGACACACGACCCTTGGCACATGCACCTGCTGAGACCCAGTCAGCCGAACTGTATTTGGAAGTGGTTGAAAGCTACTTTGTTGGCTGCTGCATCGATGCGTCAGACCAGTGTGGTGCCATGGTAGGGAATTGTTGGGATTGAGAGTAACCCCGCGTTGTAATAACTCTGTTGTCCATTCAGGTGGTTGGCGTCGACGGGCGCATACGGCTGCCTGTATGCATTTGGAGCTTGGTTGTTGCCGCGATAACCATGGGCTGGTGAGGGTTGAGTGGCGGCACGGAATTCCATGGTTCTGCTGGCCTGGCTGCTGCTGATTGTAGTATGAGGCGGAATATACTGATTCGAAGGAGGGGCCGCGGGATGTGGGTAATGAGTTGGATTCCATGTCAGTGACGGCGACATCGAATAGCCCGAGTTGGCGGAGGATATCCTCCAGTAGGCAGCTGAGAATCGGGGGCCTCTGGGGTGGATCCAGTGGACAAAGTGTAGTCCTCATCGACTGCGACATATACACATTCAAGACGCCGTTTCGAGCACCGTGCGCAAGGGTTTCTAGGGGCTCTTCAGCTGTTACACACTAGAGAGACAGGTCAGTAGAGAGCTCGGACTTGAAAGGAGGAATCCCTACTTTAATTTTCCTTTTCCGACAATTCGTGCAGGCTATCATGGCTCGTCTGCGTCTGCTCGACATTTGTGAAGTCTGTGAGGGCGAGGTAGGGTCCGACATGTAGGGCGGTTAAGGAAGTTGCGCAATTAGATTATGACTCTTATATACATACTGCTGTGCGGCTACGCTTTTTGTGCGCAAAGCGAGCGCTGGAAGTTGCCACATGGACAACTGCTGTGCAACAAAATTGCCTACCAAAGTGCAGCATTCAGTGACCTCTTCCCAGGACGCAGGAAATCAATCATTGTATCATAGGATCACAGAGGGACCCCTGGAATGTGAGTTGCCTTGACTCCGAGTCCGAGTCTCTCAACAATAAAGCTGAATGTATTCAGTTCGACAACAGCCTTAGTCCGGAGTTGGTTTGTTCGAGCCGGAATTGATAAGGCCACCGTAGTAGATTTAGCGCATCCGAGATCTGGACAGTCGGACACGGCTAAAAAAAACATGGCACGATTTGATGCAATAGATCTGTAGGGTTGATGTCATCGACAATGAAAGAGACAGAATGAAATAAACGCGGGGTTTCACAGCATCACGGCCGTCTGGAAGGCAGACCAAGAACCTACGTGTTACAGTCTCCGCCGCCGCGGTTTAAGTGAAACCCGCAGATCATGATCAGACAACACAGCTTTAACGTGCTAGAAGATCTGGAATCTGCAAGGAGTAGGATTCCAGAGGAACCGAGGGGGACAGCCAAAGCTATGCGTTCCACTCAGAAAGATCAGGCATGAGAAGCTTTTATACAGCGTACAGAAAAGGCAACCATCTACAATGCCAAATAATCCCGGACTTCCTCCTCGGTCAGCTTGCGGAAGGTAGGTTTCGGTCGGCCGGTTTCACCCCCGATCTTGCCCTCCTCGAGCTCTGCGGGAGTTGGTACGGTTATGACGCCAATTTCTATCGTTTTATCCGTCATCTGTCCTTCAAACCCTCCTTCAATGTCAGCAGAGCTGTATGGATCGCATCTTCCAAGCTGATATCGTCATTGTACCTTTGAGATTGTCAGAAGCCTTGAAGGATAGAAAGGAACGCAGCAACTCGCCGTTTTTCCAAAAACGTCTTCGCATTCACCATGTTCTTTCCGATCGCACTAGCCTTCCAGGCCCAGAAAGAACCAGACGGATCTACCTGATATAGGGTAGGTCCACGGTTGATGTCCCAACCCGCTACCAGTAGTGATACACCGTATGGCCGAACACCACTGCGCGGTTGAGTGAGTTCACGGTATGGAGCTCTGCACCATTAACCCACCCGGATTGCGTGGCTTGCTGCATCACGGTAGCATTTCCTGTGTGAGCACTCGTGTTGGTGGATATTCACCGTATATCTTCCAGTAAGACTGCGCGCTCTTGCGAGCTTTTGCAATCAATACGCGGAAATCAGGGCCCATTCCAGAGTAGACGATGCCAATATTCGACATATGACTGCGACTTTGTCGATCATGGAGTCGTCAATGAGGATCGAGGAAGACTTCTTCTCCGTGGCTATTACAATGCCATTTGAAGCTACCGAGAGCGTTAATGCAAGGAAGAAGAAGGGAAATTTTCGAACCCTTTATCCGAGACTGGTAGTTCCCTGCGACACTGCTGCTAAGGCATGCTCAATCTGTACCAACTTGCCGCTCGGAAGAAAACGGTGAGGGAGTAGCTGAAGTGGTATTTACATGAGATTCAGGAGGAGCCTATGCATGAAACACAACCTGTATGCACCACCGTCGGCACTGGCCATGATGAAGAAAGTTAGGGATGGAGACGTCTTGTTTGGTACGCGTCAGCGCTTGGTACTGCTTGGCTGTAGGAGGTGATCGTAATAAAGATGCCCTCACAGCCTTCACTCAGTTTTTTACCGAGGAGCTGGGAACCATATTATACACGTAGACGGATATCACATTGTCAAATTTTAAAGCAACACAGGATTCCCTTGATCTCACATGGCGGTGCGCTACCAAGGCTAGATTCACAAAATCAGTAATATGCTATTGCATGGAGAATGTTATGTGGATGTTTTTGTTCTGCGCCTGAAGGATTGCATCAATATCCACGTCGATGTCTCTCATTCTATCACCAAAAATGTCTGTTCAGAACGAATGAGAGGGTGATTGAAGGCTCACCGCTGTGGCCAGGTCCAATATAGCCTGGCCCCCAATCGACGCTCCTCGTGATTGTCTTTGATCTCGATGTTAATGATGTGGACAGGTCGATTAAATTCGCCGCCTCGAGATAACAAGTCTACAATAATTATTGGATAAAATCTCCGATGAGAACGTTTTACCACATCACAAATCAAAACAGCGTTCTTCGCATGTTATGACGATATCAGCTACTGTTTTACTTTCTTGCCAACGCTCAGGAGCAAGCTTCAGATGTCGGTTACGGTCAAATCATCTGCAGCACCCGTTCGCGAATATCTGAACTGATGAGTAAATTGAATGGTGGTTGATGGTACATGACTCACAAACGTTGATCCTTGGACTAGTTCTTCAAAAATGGTGTTATACGGTGTTCCGAATGAATAAATATTC